>JAQFYQ010002479.1:0-11648 GCA_034694885.1 Buchholzia appendiculata
ACTGATATCAAACTGATGATGAGGATGATGATAATGACTAGAAAAACTGATATCAACTGATGATGAGGATGATGATAATGACTAGAAAAGTCAACTGACAATGATAAGTAATGAGATCGCCAGGAAGGGGTATCAGACCATAAAACTTGTCATTACAAATAACGAATGGTTTCCACTCACAAGTTCTTATACTTGACGTAGAACTCCTCCACTTCCACCTCCTTCCCAGCAGCGGCGGCAGCGCCGGATGAATCGCGACCTTTCTCCGACAGCGAGTTCCTCGCTCTCTGAGCAAAGTTCTCCGTGAGTCCTTCGTCCACGACGTCCAGATCCATCAGTTCATCCCCTGACCTGTCCTCCACTCCAGGCTTCTACAACACGATTAGACACAGATGTTTAATCCGGGACTACCCCCATGACTTCAAATCTCTATAAAACCAAATTTTTTTGGCAAAAAATAAGAGGTTATTTTCATTTTGAATCATATCTATTGACTGACTAATGTTATGTGTATTATTTGTAAAATGACAGTGACAATTAGAATGACCCTATATTGTTACTCTAATCACACAAGCAAGCAAGCTACCTGACGTTGAAGTCTGTCTGAATCTGTTCCAGCAGCAGCCGTTGAGGGAATCTTTCTCTTCGCTCGTCTGACTGCGAGGATCTTATCAACAACCTGCGAGTCCTCCTCCCCGGCAACATCCTACGAACAGAGACATTACTAATGGCATTAATAATGGCTTTGCCAAATCGATCAGAGGCATAATTACCTTGTACCAAGCACCTTGCTAAATCATTCAGCAACATTAGCTTGTGCTAAAAACACTCAACGAAACCACTCATAAGCATTACCGTTTACCAAATGCTTAAAAGACATTACCTTGCAACTAAACACAGAAACCATTGGAGGCATTACACTATACCAAAGCATCAACTAAATGCTTCAGAGAGAGAGGGACATCAATCTCACATTCGTTCGAAAACAGTCCCTTTAACTATAAGTTAAATTCAAAAAGATACAATCTAATAGAATAATAATGGCCTAAAGTCAATATTGCTGTTTGGCACAGACACATCTTGCAAATGCAAATAGTCGACCACAGACGGAAGACATTGATGATAAATAATCTGACTACGAATCAACGAAAACTTCATACCACATAAGCGTCGGTACGTTCCAGGTCGACAGGGTCAAGGTTATCTGAAGCCACGCCTCCTCGAGCAGCCTTGGCTCCGCCTTTACGTCCCTTGACCTTACTCGACATCGTCACTCTGCTGTTAGAGCGCGAGTCGTCTTCGTCGTCGTCATCGTCACTGCCGCCAGAGTCGGAGAGATTGAGGTCGATCTCGTCCACGTATCTCTTGCGCACGGAGCGACCCGACCTGCGCGTCTACAACGTGCACAGACACACGTGCACAAACACACGTGCACAAACACACGTGCACAAACACACATGCACAAACACACATGCACAAACACAGGAGCACAACAAGATAAGAAACAAAATAAATCAAAGCCGAACCATTAATAGTAATAATGTCGCTAATATACAAGAACCAAACTCTCTGTCGAAGGGAAATCACCGCATTTCCAGTTAGTGTCCGCAAGGGAATGCGATTGTAAATAAAATCACAGCCACGAGTTTCTCATGTTTATTGTTCATGACATCCAACCTGTGAAGAATATCTTAGCATTAGAATGAGAGTATGCCAATCTATGATGTTGTATTACTCAGATTCATATTTAAATAATCCGTTCTAATCCATATACAACTCCATATGGAAATATAAACGACCATGGAAAATATGAAAAAGACATAATAATAGCAGATCAATTTACCTCCGGTAGAAGCAGCTCATCAAAGATGGTAGAATTACTCGGAGTCAGCTCTGCATCCGATTCGCCTCCAAGGCCTCCAAGCGTAGCATCCACGTCCTCGCCGGCCTCCCCTTTCTTCTTCCTCCGACTCATGCGGATCATCTTCTTCAGCTCGACGTCGGACGTCTCCGAGTCGCTTCCATGCTTACGCTGCTTCCTCCGCTGTTTCTTCAGAAACTTGGGAAGCGGCCTGCTCGACAAACAATCACTCTACATGTAATGAAAACAGGTGCATTACCGTGGCTGGAGAGAACAGGTGCATTACCGTGGCTGGAGAGAACAGGTGCATTACCGTGGCTGGAGAGAACAGGTGCATTACCGTGACTAGAGAGAACAGGTGCATTACCGTGGCTGGAGAGAACAGGTGTATTACCGTGGTTGGAGAGAACAGGTGCATTACCGTAACTGAAGAGACCAAACCTGTGCATTACCGTGGCTGGAGAGAACAGGTGCATTACCACAGCCAGGGACTACAAGTCATAGACTATGTTGTAACATGTAAAATTAATATTCAATTGCACCATATAATCCAATAAACCTTAAGTTGTAGCACATAATCAAATACACCCTATGTTGAAACATACAGTAAAAACGACCCTACATTGTAAAATAGAATATAAATTTACATAACCGTTAACCCTATAGATTATAATTTGCACTCAGAGGTATATCTTCCTATAATATAGGGCAAAGTTATATCAGTAACGCCTTGGAAATATGCAAGAAAGGCAGCTGATTCCATCGTTACATTACGACTCAGACAAGTGTCATAGGAATATATTGATTAAAGCAAAATTGCACCAAAATCTTCGAGAACATGAAAATAAAAATGTGACTAAATATATTACAGAATATATAAAAAAGTTCTAGAATTTAAAATTGTCAAGACAAAAACCGAATTTAATTCATATTTAGAAAAAGATATCAACCGTTTTCTTTTAGGTCTTGCAGTTCGTCTCGGACGTCCAATCTTTGGTGTTTCCCCCTCCTCTCCCTCTTCCACAACTACCTCCCCACCCACCACATCAATCATCGACTCGTCTCCGCCCTCTATGGGTGTGGCCACCCCCCCTGCACCCTTTATCTTCCTAGGCCTCGGCGGTCTCGGTTTTGACGGACGCTTCTTTTTCTCAGTCGGTTCCGTACCGTCCTCGTCATTTTCCCCATCGCCCTTCTTCTTGCGCTTCCTCTTTCCACCGTCAGACACTATAGCCGGAGGAATCGAGCCTCCCGATCCGCCGGCTGCTGCCTTAGCGATAGCTTCAGCAACAATCCTATTTGCTTTCTTCTGACTCTGAGTCAGCAGCGACTCGGCGGAAAGCACCAGGCTGCCGCCGGTGCCGACACTCACTGCAGTCGGATTGGAAGAGAAGACTTGAAGCTGTCCACTAGCGCTACGCACGGCGAACAGCTTCGGACGGCCAAGCGCGTTGACGCCGCTCGTAGAAATCGTAGCCGGTTGGATCAGTCTCGCATAACGTGGCTGCGGAGAACCGGCCAGAGCCGCGAGTGTAGCCGTGTTGGTCCCCGTTCCTTGTACGGAGCCCGCAGCACTCGTAAGAATGTAGAAAGTCTGAGTACCTGCACCGCTGGTGCCGGATATCTTGCTGGAATCGACCTGTAGCGCGCACCAGATAACCGGCAAGGGGTAAAAAAAACTGGATTATGTAATCAACATAAAGCTAGGTTAGACAGCAGATTACAACTCAACAGTAAACATGCTACCCACTAAGCAATCAGACAGTCAGATACAAAAATTGCAGCAAAGTAAACAAAACTAAAAGAAACGTTAATTGAAACTAATCCCGGACTCAGTCACTCAATGACAACTATCCACTTACTGCAACTAAATTGTTTCAATAATTCAGACTGCATATACACATGTCTAAACTCTATATTCATAATGAAATTTTATTGATGCATATTATGTCCAACTATAAAGATCACACTCAAACATCACAAGCTGGATACATTGTAGATCTCACTTCTTGGAAAAGACTAAAAGTACCCATCCTAGATACAAAATCAAATTTCTCTTTCATATATGGCTATGCACAATATATAATCACATCCAAAAACTGTGAAATCAATCAAAAAGATTCGCTTACTGAACAAAAATTGCAAAAAAATTGCCAAAAATTGCAAGACAATGCCACTAGCTAAATCATATAAAAAGTCAAATTACTACAAAGAATTGAAACCAATAAAATTCCAATTTTCAATACATTTGACGCATGAAAAAACCACATGCAAAACTTTGACCAAGTAAATTTTAAAATATCATCAGTTTTTATAAATCTGAAAAAGATTCTAATGTAAAATGAAACCAAAATTAACCTCTATTCTTTAATTATAAAACAACAGTACAAACCAGTTGCATAGCTGTTAGACCCGAACCGACGGTCGTGAGTTTAGCGCGAGGCACCGCAAGTCCTCCGACGGACTGGTGCACTACAAGCACGCTCTGCGTCGTCACGGCAACTGACCCGGTAGCTGGCGGTCGCGCAGCTATGACCACCCTCTGCTGCAGCAGCTGCTGCTGCTGACCTCCAGCTGCTGCCCTCAGCTGTCCCCCAGTGATGACCCTTAGCTGCCCTAACTGCTGCTGCTGCTTGATCTTAGCCAGCTGTTGTTGGATATCTATGGGACCCATCGGTCTCACGGCAGTCGTTACAGCGGTAGATGTAGCCGCAGGAGCCGACACCATGACGGTTAGCAGCCCAGTCAGTGCGGCGCTGCTGCCTGTCACTGCCAGCCTCGGACCTGCAGGTAGATTCGATCTAATAGGCACCGTCCTCAGTCCGGTGCTCTGATCTGTCACACCAGCCACCGTCATGCCTTGCAGGCGGACTGGAGAACTAGACGCCAACGTGGCCGTACTCGATGTCTGTATCGTGAAAGGCAGCCGGGCGGCTCCAGCTCCGGCCACGTACACAATCCTATTAGCCTGTGTTCCTACTCCCACGGCTCCCGAGGATCCGACGGCCAGACGGAAAAGACCTGGACGCATGTTAGGCGCCGTCACACCAGCCACTCTTATTAGCCCCGTCTGAGGAGCGATCTGATTGGCAACGCTGCCTCCCACGGATCCCACCAGGCTAGCCAGCTGAGCAGCTGTCAGGCTGCTGCTCAGCTGGGTAGTAGCAGCAGCCATCTGTGGAGCAGCAACAAATGTGCTCAGTACATTTCCAATGGAAGCGACAGATCCTACAGTAGCCTGTATAGCTTGTGATGAACCGACTAACCTGATAAGTCCAGGCTGCGAGCCGGCAACCACGGTACCGGGCAACCGAAGCATACCCAGCCTAGTCTGAACATCAGACGCTGCAGTCCCTGATAACCTAATCAATCCTGCCTGCGTCTGTACAAGAGGACTGCTAAACCGGATTAAACCGGCCTGCGACTGACCTATCGGACTGGACAGCCGGATCTGTGAGCCCTGTGACGAGTTCACCAGCCTTAATAAGCCGGCTTGTGATTGGGCACCAGATGCAGCCGCTACTGCCAGCCTAACCAGTCCAGCATTTAGTGCCACCGAATTTCCTGTTACATTTCCTGCCTGCACGGTGACAACACCCGGAGGCCTCAGCCCGACACCTACACTGATAGCAGCTGGGGGCCCTACGACCCCCGTCACACCCACCGACGCAGGGCTGGACGCTAATCTGACCAATCCAGACAGCTGCTGAGTGGTCCCAAGCACCGCACCACTAGGTATGCTGATCATGGAACCTGCAGGTTGTCCTCCCTCCACCCCCGCTACTCCGGGGGAGCTGCCTTGCATTCTCAGCAGCTGTGTGAGAGGTTGCCGAAGACTGCCGGCTGGAAGCCTGACCAGACTAGCCAGCTGGGCGGCTGTTAGCCGATGTACAGTAGAGCCGGGTTGGATCGTCAAGGTCTGCGACTGAGATATAAGTCTGACAGGCGCTGTGCCGCCCAGCGAAGTACCGAGCACAAGTGTAGCGCCACCAGAGTTACCGGCATGGCTTACAGAACCACCGCCTGCACAACACAGTCAAAGCGTATATAATATACACATATATATTATATATATTATATGTCATATATGAATATGTTCAAACATAGTGTAACATAGAACACTACAACTAAATAATGTAACAAACTTTTCAGCACAAACACGAAGCATCATAAATTAAATTATTACATTTAGGACTGCACGCGAGCGCTGTACATCGTTTACATTAAGTGTATTCTAATGATCTCATGAGCCAGAGAAGAATCTTTCAAAATGTATGTAAATACTTTAATTATCATAATTTTTGTTATGATTCATGGCCTGCACAAGCTAGATGTGTCCAAGCTTATGGCAACAAAAGACATAGCACAACAGCAAACAAATATGACGCACTATCACAAAATAACGGCATATATAAAACATGCGACACCAATGATTTCCATGACCTGGCTGCTAGGTTCAGTATTAATGTGTGTGACTCTATGAACTGCATTAAGTTTAAGATTTGGAAGTACTTCGAAAGCACTCTATCTCTGTAACTTTAATGTTTTCGAGGTGATTTGTTCTTCAGTTATTATTGTGTCCATTTCTGTTTGATTGCACTGCCCGTTTCGTGAATTAAAGAATATATATTCAGCAGTCAATCTCCTACCAATATCTTCTGGCATAGAACTCCCACATTGACCGTTTTATCATTTCACTAAAATCAATTCTAATTGACTGATCATAACACAGAGCTCTCCTAAAAATATGATCACCAAATAAGTTATAAAACCCATGACAATCTGCCCGGACCAATTATATCTGGACATGACCATATTCATTAAATAAGTACAAGAACCACAGACGCAAATTTTATTCAAAGAATTTATCTCAATACCTCCTAGAGCTTGTGATCTAGCTGGTGAATTCGGAACATTTGCTGCCGAACCACCAATCTTTGAGGCCAGCAAAGATCCCGCATTGCCCACATCGATGCCATTGGACAAGACTGTCGTAGTGGAACCATCTTCCGCTTGGACCTCTTCTTCTTCCGCTTCCTCAGACACCGTCATCTGTGAACTGTTTGCAGCCATGGTCACGACGCAGCGAATGATGTCACAGCAGTAATTGTGTGATGATTTCCTACTCCGCCAACAACTCAATGCATAGCACACGCTCTACATGTCAACAAACCGTTGACAACTAAAGAGGTAGATGAACATTAATTCCAAACGCAAGACAAAGTTGAAAGTAAGATAACCTACAAAGCAAACAAATACATAATTACGACAGTGTAATGAATAAATTGATTCAACCATGACAATCAGCGGTAAAGCAAAAGCAGTCTTTGGCAAGTAGTAGGCTAGTAGTACTAATTTTATTTAATTTCTCAAGGCATTGTATTATACCAATGGACTGAAAATTACAGTACTACAAAAAATGCTTGTCCCACACCTTTCTCGTAAAACAAAAGTGTGGAAATATTTCAATTAGTTACAATATTTTGACCTTGGCTTGAAAAGAAGTGACGAGAACCCTCACCCAATCCCTTGGACAAGCATTGATTTCTATGCTGTCAAATAATTATAATAGAAAATATGCGCAAGAACATGTGCAAGTGAAATGAATTTAATATGTTACAAATATTATTAATATTATATTATAATTATAATTATAATATAATAATTATAATATTCTGTTTCCAAGGGAGTTTTTCCACGCCGCCAGATACCGAGAGTTTTATATAATAATAATAATAATCATTATCTATGTTTAATACGTTTTAATTCAAAAGGTTAGGGGTCAGGGGTAGAACCCCCAGCGATAATCTTGGCACAAAATCTGTATAATTTGGGTGCTTACACTTAACCTAAATAACCCGAAATAATTTGAAATTACAGAAATAACCAGAAATAATCAAAGATAAACCCACAGAATCAGAAATAAACATGAAAAATCAGAAATTACAAAATTACTCCGAAATAATCTGAAAGAAATGACAACCCGAAATAATCAGAAATAATTATGTCGGATTATTTCCGATAATTTCTGTTTGCCGTGTCTTTCAGATTAGTTCGAATTATTTAGAATTATTTCACATTTTTTAGTATATTTGGGGTTTTGTCGGGTTATCTGGTTATTTCAAATTAGTTTGTATTGGTTTGAGTTATTTCAGATTATTTCGGATCATTCTGTATATTTATATTATTATAGACACAATATAATTTCATGCAATTTGAGATTTCCAACACAATGCATTCATTCAATCCCAATAATATACACGTTACTTTACTATACACGATATAACTATTTATACATTTAAGCATGTGTACATGTAACATTGGGCATATATTACAATCGTTATAATTGTCTTATTCACTCTTGAGTTAAAACATGCCAATCAAGTTAAAAGTTGCGAGTCACAATTATAACTTAAATTATAAGACACAAGTTATAAACACTGATCACAGAATTGTTCTTGAAAATTAATAACATAGTCAATCTTTAATCTGAACATATTTTCGAACTCTGTGCTTTAAATGAATTTCATACTAACTTTTATTAACATTTCATCACAGAGGATTTAGTCATTAAAATCCATCAAAATCATGATGCGCATACAAAAACAAAGCTAAGCACATTTCACATTTCAACCAGTTCCAGTCAACTAAATCATTCGAGGAATATTTTCCATGTTATTCAATTAGAGCGCTTTTCTTCACGTGATTCCTAACTTCCGGCGGAAGTAGTATTCCTCACTCGCCTAGAATTATTTCTCGCCGTCCGCAATGCATTCCCTTCCACACACAAAATGACAGCTTTCTCACGCAAGCGTCACACGCATGAATCGAAGCGTCTGATTGGTGCGCTATAAATAGATATGAGGTTGATTTTTAAATCGTTGCCTGGTAAAATAGTTTCCGGCTGATTTTAGGTAAAAACATGTGTCCGGCAAATTTCTAGGATTTTTCGAATATTTATAAAATAAATTCGACAAAAATTCGCGATTGGCTGCAGCTGTAACCAATCGTGCACGACAAACCGAGATTTCAACAGCCAATGGCAAGGGCTGTTACAATTGAAATAGATGCCTGCCCTAAAAGTGCATTGACGTTAAACTAAAAGTTCTTCGTTCACAGTGTGATCATGAAAAAAATATATTCCACAGAGACGTATCAGTGGCAGCGCTGGCGTGCATGCTAAAGCATACACATTCAGCAACCTGTGTATGCTGGAGTATGTTTTACCATGCACAGTATTGGCGATGAGGCCGAGTATGTTAAAGCATACACAGTCGGCAAACTGTTCAGTAGTAGTAGTAGTAGCGTTTATTTTCATTATCTCAATACTCACAGCAACAAGATCACAATTAAAACAGTACACAAAATCAAGATCAAACCACAGACCACGTACACATAATTACTTCATTTATTGCCTACTGGAGTATAATTTGTAGTGTACATATTTGTCAACGGCGATGTAAATAATTGTATTGTTCATTTTTGACGTCGACTCATACACGTTATGTTATGTTTTGTTATGCTATAGTTTGAGCTTAGTATAATTTTTTGTTCCCCGATGGCACCGCTGTTGAACTAAATTATAATTTTAACAAACTCTCGAGATGACACTACTGTTTGACGAACACTTTCATTTAATTCTAACTCGCCAGATGGCACTACTGTTTGATAGCATTTTTATTTATTCTAACTCGCCAGATGGCACAACTGTTTAACATTTTAATTTAATTGTAACTCGCCAGACGGCACTACTGTTAAGCATTTTCATTTCTTCTAACTCGCCAGATGGCACAACTGTTTACCAACATTTGCATTTAATTCGAACTCGCCAGATGACACCACTGTTCAACAACATTTTTCATTATAACTAATTCGCCAGATGACACAAATGTTTAACAAATATAATATTTAATTCTAACTCGCCAGATGGCACCACTGTTTGGCAAACATTTTCATTGAATTCAAACTCGCCAGATGGCACTACTGTTTAACAGCATTTTCATTTAATTCTAACTCTCCAGATGACGCTACTATTTAACAAAATTTTCATTTAATTATAACTCGCCAGATGACACCACTGTTTAACAAAATTTCCAATTAATTCTAACTCGCCAGATTGCACCACCAGTTAAAAAAAATAAATCTGAATTCGCCAGATGACACCACTTTTGAACTCAATTATATTTAATTCTTCTCGCCAGATGGCACCGCTGATAGACTAAATAGTCATTTAAATTAAAACGAACTCGCCAGATAACACCACTCGTTGACACGCTCGTCGACAACATTTTAAGGTGCTCCGCTAACCCGGCGCTCTTTCTCCCCCCCCCCCCTATCCCCGCTTGTCGGAAATTTCCAAGCTACCCCAAATCAAAGTTTCTCGCCGCCTATGGTAGCAAACAAAATACAGAATATTTTATATGCCACATATTTCGTCATCATCATCGTCGTTATCACATTAGCCAATTGTATGCATAGTTGAACACTCAATTTTTTATGAAGACTATCTCACTAACTATGTTTTTCTTTCAAAATGTCAAGAAAAAAATTGGGGAGGGGGTTAAAACCCGAAACCCCCTTAAAATTTGTCCGTGGTTTCCCAACTCAAAGAGGCCTTTTAGTGTAATAGAATGTTATATATTATTATGAATGAATCTACCAGTATAGTGAGCTATTTGTATTACGCTTGCACTATGTCGCTAATCTTTAAATGTTTAGCTTGGCGAGATTGAGAGAAATAGACAGTAAATATTCATTAGCCTGAAAGATCTACTGTTATGATAACTTTCATCAATTAAAACTTATGTCAACGGTACAAACTCATCGTAGACCTTGTTTGTGATTTATCTTCTACGTATACAGTATATCTATAGGCAAAGTTTGAATTAGGCACTAAAGAGGCAGGAAGAATTGCATTCATCAATTTCATTTGATCCAGAGATTATCCGGATTTTAGATTCATCTTATAATGCCATAATGAGCCCGCAGGGACATTATAGACTTAATGTTTATACCTGTGCCAAGCCCAGCCATCATGTCAAAGCCAATAGTAGCAAGGTTATAAAGAATGGTGATGATGATGATGATGACATAGCCTAGTACAAGCAAAGATGTGAACAAGGCTATTGTAATATTGTATAGAAAAGTTTGCATAGTTTACCTAGCAAGTAATTCACTTTGAACAATACTACATCAAATAAGAATGCTTCCAGATTCTAGGTAGCTCTTTAGATAACATCTTGCAAAGATTAGTTTTGATAAAACTCAGAAAAAGTGAAACATAATTGTACCTAGATTTGACATATTCAAAATGAAAGCTACCAAGTTATATTAAACAACGAGTGCAAACGATGTTGAATAGAGCAATTTTTAATAACTGAATAACCAAATTAAAATATAGGGATATCGAGTGATATATTAAACTTGGCAAAGATTCAAGTTATACAATAAATCAACATTATAATGGGCTGAGTGGCGTCTGGATTTGCATTAGATCCACCATGTTTTTAGTTGTGCACAAGGCACGCAGCGAGTGGAAGGGCTTTGTCTGTAAATCTGTTTCTGTAAATATACAAATTAGTTCAGGAATAGCACAGCAGACAAAAATTTAATATCGACAAGGAGTATATATCTAATTTTTAGGAAATATGAACAGTTAAAGTGGAATTTAAATCCATTTTATAGCATAGAGAAAGTTATCTCTGTCTGCCGCTCTGTCTGCCGTGCAACCTTGGTGTCCAAAATCATATACGGATCTTCTGCCTGGTGGGGGTTCGCGAATAAAAAG
>JAQFYQ010002480.1:0-11646 GCA_034694885.1 Buchholzia appendiculata
TCTCTCTCTCTCTCTCTCTCTCTCTCTGCATATCTTCTCTGCCTCTTCAACATCATCTTTGACTGAGACTATCTCGATTAAATCAAAGCCGAACAAGAAAATCACTATCTCTCGCTAACGCTTCAACAACTGCCTCCGCTTTGTCACGTCAACTTTTCAATATTCATCAGAACGAAGCCTCGGGGCTTGAGGTGACATGGAGACATGCCATCTCGTGTACATTTTCTGAATATAAGAACTAAATATCCTTCAGAAGTATATAGATAGCAACCCATATAGGTTTATATAATATTTATTGTATCTTGAATTTATGTGTGCTTCCATTTTAAAGTACGGTGGTTGATCCAGTTATCAGTCTGATGTGAATTTATTGCGCTCCTCAGGAGATTTGATTTCTGCATTAGCAGATACTAATTGGAATTCTGCTCAAAGTTTTTGAGTCCGTAAACTCATAGAATTTTATTTTTTCAAGTTTCCGAACAAATTATAGCAAACATGAAGCCAGCATCGGGACTCGAAACCAAATCTTCTGTATCGTCGGTGATCGACTTAACCACTTGTCCACTCGGACTTCCCGCTCACTCGAGTTTGAATCTAATATGTTTTGTACCTATCTCGTCATACTTGCAATGAAAGTCGTACGTTGAACAACTAGGCACACGTACGGTCACACTGATAACTGGATCAACCACCGTACTTTAAAATGGAAGCACATATACATTCATGATTATATAGGCCTATATGGATTGCTATCACCTTCTGAAGGATATTTCTTTCTTATATTCAGAAAATATATACGAGATGGCATGTCTCCATGTCACCTCAAGCCCCGAGATCTCGTCCTGATGATTATCGAAAAGTTGACGTGACACCGGGTTGTTCTTAACAATTCGTTAGGCACCGCCACTTTTACAGCAAGAATAAACTGAGTAAAAGATGTTATGAATCTGAACATTGGATAAAAAATCTGATTTTAATTGCAAGAAAGGAACGACTGACCCCAACAAGGGTCTTTATCCTCGGGGGGGGGGGGGGAGTGCGCTTGGGGAAGGTTTACGCTAGATAGAATCAAGCTCCTGGGGTAGCGCATAACTAAAAATTGTCTGGTCATGTCTTGAGGTATGCTTCAACCATCTTGAGGGGGATATAGGCCCCTGAACCCCAACGCATTTTTATGCCTTCATAGATCCTGGACTGATGATACAAGGGAGGTTTCAGTCAATTTTTAAGAATTTCTCAAATATCTTGCTATGCAAACAAACTCTTTCGTCCCAGCTTTATACCGTCGTTGTCTCCGTGTCAAAACGCACTTCATAACTGTTTTCTTATATTTATTTACATTCGCGAGATGGCGCCACGTGTTTATTAAATATCTTTCCTATTGTTGTCGATTCTTATCCCAACATGCCTTTTATTAGAAATCTTCGAACCTATTCAATTACTGAGAAACAGTATCGACAATTACAATTATAGATATGTTTACGTACTTTAGCGAGCAATATATTAGTTGTATAAAGAGAACGTAATAAATTCATTGGAGTTTTAAATCTAATATATATTATTATATAGGAGTTTTTGATTTGAGTTGGACGGTGCAAAAGTCGAGATAAAAATAGAAGTCATAGAACAGATTTGCCGGGGGAGGTGTTGGGGGGTCGACCCCTGGCGGGTGTGACGACCCCCACTTCGGTTGAAAAAACAGGAGGTCTGTATTTGCAGGAACCCAGGGGGTCGGTCCAATTTTTGACCGTCGCCACCACCCCGCTCGTCAGAATTTGTTGGACCGTCGCCACCACCCCTCCCTCCGCTCGTCAGATCGTCCGACCCCCACCTATTTTTGGATAAATCCCACACTGGAACCAATTATTGTAAAACTCACACTGTAAAACCATCAGTCACGCTCTATAAATATACGTTATTATTACGTTTAGCACTTCAGAGCAAAAAAAACAGCAAAATTAATCACTAATGCATGCTTGATGAGCTCAATAATTATTTTTAGGAAGGTATTTTACAAATTATTCTAATGATTAATGAAATGTTACGTACTATGCAGAAATTACCTTTGAGGGGACCAGGAGCTCGGCACCGTCTTCTGTTGGCGATCACATGGCCTACTCATTTTGAACATGACGCCCACCTGGTCTACTTGGCAATCCTGTCTCTATTATCAAATTGAAATTCTATGAGTTCGACTTTGTTTATGGAATGGCATCTGCATTTATGGAGATCATTTCCTTCGCCAGAAAATGTCGGGTGGGCTATCTCATTGGGACGAGACTCATTACTTGTTCAATTGTTCAATTACTTGCTAGTTGTTTAATCTTGCTCAGTTAGCCCGCAACATAATCTCAGTGTGTATGTGGCAATTTTTAGTTAGTACAACTATCACACTATTAATTAGGAGAACTATCACACAATAAGGGCTAAAGTGTGAGGTTTCAACTCAACAGTTAAGAGAGAGAGAGAGAGAGAGAGAGAGAGAGAGAGAGAGAGAGAGAGAGAGAGAGAGAGAGAGAGAGAGACACACGCACAAAGACAGAGAAACAGAGGGAGATGGAAGGAGACAGACAGACAGACAGACAAACAGACAGACAGACAGACAGAAAGAAAGAGAGATACATTGTGTTGTGAATGTTCATATATGCAGAGTCCGTTTACGACAAGCACTCTTCCAATTACGAGTAAAGCTTGATATCTGAACCGGATCGAACCCGGATCTCCTGACTACGCAAGCATAAGTTTTAACCACTCGACCATTGGGACCTCCCGCTGTATACCCGTTCTTGACTTTCAGACTTATCGTTCATATCATGATACATCTACACCTTGCCAGCACCGCACAGTCCCATATAAGTCGTTTTTCGATTTTGAAAGAATAACAGAGACAGATAGACAGAAAGACGAATAGACACACAGACAGCCAGACAATAGGAAGGCAGACGGACGGACGGATAGGCGGATACACAGATACACAGACGACACACAGACAGACATCCTGAGAAACAGACAGAGTCAGTCAGAAACAGACAGACAGATAGAAAAAAACAAATAGAAAAAATTATGGGAGGTATAGATGAACGTTTATATAATGACATCGTCACGGCAAAATACTATATTCGCATGCCCTAGCGTACGCAGACATGTACAGACACAAACATACGCGCGCACGGCACACGTATAAGTTAACATTGAATTAGACCTTTCAATATCATGTACCGTATGCAACTTATGATGTTTAGTTGAATGATTGAATTGAACCCACTGATGATAGCGCACGCATAACCTTTGCCTACTTCTCATCAGTCAAAATCATTGACAGTGTTTTGTGCGCTATGAAGTGTGCGCTTGCAGCCGCGCTGTATGGGAGTGTACACTTGCAGGTTTGCACTCCGGGATGTAAGTGTGTGAATGGTAACTTCTTTGAGTGTCTGTGCCTCACAGCCACTAGTGCGTGACCGTGACAAATGATAACTGCCCGTCAACTTTCTCCCTCGTTGTCCACCTTTGACACATTCAACACCTTCAAATGTCAACACCTATAGGTCACCGAGGCGTCAGATGCCTGTAAGTGTTTTTAGTTATTCTCACAAAATATGCAGCAGCATGCAGCTTTTGAGGAAATCCTACACAAAAGGAAATCAATCAGTGCTCTGGATGCAACGCGTGGAACTAAAACAATTTCTATAATTATCAAAATCTGCATATTTATAACAAATACGATTAAGGTGATTTTACGATTGCTTTCATGATTTAGAAGAAATGATAAACCATGGCACGCCCCTCATTATTATACTGTAGACTTCTTGTAGACTACGCGTAGACTACGCGTAGACTACACGTAGACTACACGTAGACTACACGTAGACTACACGTAGACTACACGTAGACTACGCGTAGACTATGTGTATGACCCGGTGGAAAGATTCTCTTGAAGAGAGATTAATGACGTCATTACAGTGACGTGTCGACGGGGTTGAAGTATGCAGCCTGGAGCACAATGTGAGTGGAGTGAGAGTGTACAGTAGGACATATATAGTACAGTCGGCCAGTCCAATCAGGAACGACATGCAACGTATTGTCAATCGATAGAGTGTGTACAAGTGTACACATACGTGCACATACGTGCACATACGTGCACATACGTGCACATACGTCTACAGTTCAAATCATTTGTTACAACTCTCAGTAGAAACGGTACTTGTATAGGCCCTCTATTAGGTTTTGTTATAATTGCTTTGGGAGTAAATAACCATGGTAGGCATACTTTTAGCTCAGAGCACCGTCATTAGCTGAATACCTATAAGATTAATTGTACGTCAAATAGTTAACGTCGATTTGAATATGATGTTTTTGTGAACTTGTTTAAAAGAATAGAAGTAGATGTTTAAGTGTTCTATCAAACAAAGTCAAACCGAAGAATTGCTATAGAAATTCAAATTGGATTATAGGAGCGTACAATTATTGGCGGACCCGTGGCCATGCGGTTGCTCAATGTTTTGATAACAATGACGTTCTTCAAAGGTAATGTTCAATTTAAACATATGGAGTCTCGTTTGAATTTTTTGGACCATATCTGAGGTCAATACACTACACTGTATTTGAACTATTGATGATCTAAGAGCGCTAATCGTCTAGGGCCTCATTATGTGTACAATTGGTTTTGTTTTTCTTGACTCAACAGAGACCTTTTTTGCTACTCTTCGCCATGGCACATGTTAATGTTATAGGATATTACGATGATCTTAAGCTTGCAAATTGCAATTGATTTGATAAATTTGTCGGACAAAAACTCTCGTTAAACTTTAAGACGTTTCAGAAATGACAAGTCATTCGTCATGATGTTACTTTTTCATTAACACTTGCATCGAGTTATCTGAGATAACGTGTTATTATACATACAGATCAAATCGTGCTTCAAAGATAATCGTAAAGACGTAACCGGTTATAAAGGACTTACTAAATAGTTTAGTTTTTGTCATAGAAACAGTGCCTTGACATGGAGATGTGTATCAAAGCGAGATGTTAAAAAGCTGACAGTGATACAAATTAATAATTTATGCTAATTTTTAATGTAATTTTTATCACAAATATCTCAAAGGGTCCAAAGTTCTGACTTATTTGGCGTTGTAAACATATTCCTAAATATCGATATAACAAATAATTTAAACATTTAGGTTTAAATTTAATCAATCTGAATAAGCCAAGTGCTACAAAAAATTAAGGCAGTTTTTATATAAGACAAGGCTATAGCTAATTACAAACGATATAAATCTATCTTTCACAATTTGCTGAGAACTCGATAAACTACCTCAATCGAGTAACAGCAATTGATAGTACAAAGAATTTCGTGTGCAGATATAATAATTCTGGCATTTTACTCATACAACTAATTAATCATTAGAAACCCCTTAGTACCTCACTACATTCTACTGTATATACAGCAATGGCAAATCCTAGCAGATATTAACCGTTGCAAGAGAGAAAAGTAACAATTGAACATATTGCAGGACGGAACGATTGATATAAGTGACAAAAGATCGATTCACACTGAACTACACACAGCCCCTGTAGATGAAACGAGCTGTGGACTAGTCGGCACTAGAAATGCTGTGAATGGATGCGAGTCCAGGCTAATCAAGTGTTGAGATGTTACGTTGCTACATAGGCATGGGGCAAAAGTCGACGTAGGCGAAGAGAGCAAAGCCGAGAACGACGACTGTGCTGATCAGCCAGTTGACGTTGCGCTGATAGAGGCGATCTGCCTCTTCCTGCTTCATCCGGCGTTTCTATAGCAACAGGGTTTACATGCATGTCAATATAGCAACTAGGTTTACATGAATGTAAATATAGCAGCGATGTTTAAATGCATAAAAAATATAGCAACAAGGATTACATGCATGTGAATAGCATATAATAAGTAATAAATGATAGTTTCAACTATGATGAACTATTGCACATTTAATGTCAATAAATCTGTTAATTCAACTATATATACGCATGTTGAAAAGGTTTCAAAGGAATTAATGCAATTAATTCAGCGTAAATTCAGGGGCAGTAATTAGACAGCGGAAGGGCTAACTCAGCTACAAGTAGAAGTAGTTACACAGATGGAATTACTCGGCATTTTCCAATTCACTATAGAGTTTCAGTAGAGGACTGAAAAAGAGGTTGGTCAAATATTTAATTTGGCCAGTGGCCTTGAATAGCTGTGAGACATGGATCTTGCGAAGGTCAGAGAAGGATAAGTTAGAAGCATTTGAGATGTTGTTATGGAGAAGAGTGGAAATGGTAAGTTGGCAAGACAAGAAATCTAATGAACAAGTGCTACATGATGTGGGAGAAGAAAGAAATATGGTGCAAACAGTCGTAAAGAGAAAGACGAACTGGATTGGACATGTGTTGAGGGGCGAGGGATTGATGAAACATGTGATAGAAGGCAGAATTGAGGAAAGGAGAGGACAAGGAAGACCGAGGCAAAGTATGCTTCATAAACTGATGAACGAGGAATCATATGTGCAAATGAAAAGGAAAGTGGAGGACAGCGAGTTGTGAAGGAAATGGATACCAGTGACCTGTTTCCGGCAGAGCACTAATGATGATGATGATATTAGATGTCTTTCTGGCACCACTTTACTATATCGTCGAGCTACTCTCTACAGAGTCTTCCTCTTTTTTTGGTTCCTTCCATTATCCCAATCATTACTCCTTTTCTTTTCCTGCTGTTTCCCATTCTCACTATATGTCCAAATAGTGTCAACTTCTTTCTTATTATAAATTGCACTAGATCCTCTACAATGTCCAGCTTCTCTCTTGTTTCAACATTCTTTACCTTCTGTGTCCAGCTCACTCGTAATATCTGCCTGTAGCAGTACATCTCAAATGCTAATATCCGGTCTTTGTCTGCTTTCTTTAGAGTCCAAGTTTCACTGGCATACAGAGCTATGCTGAAGACACATGTATGCACTAAGCTTAACTTTGTGGCACATCGGATTGCCTTGTAATAAACCATTACCATGTGTATAATAAACCATTACCTTGTCTATAATAAACCATTATCTTGTATAATGTAGTGGAGTAGTTAGCAGGATGGAATTAAGTTGTATGAATTGATTTAGAATTAGTTTAGACTTTTGAATTAAAGACTAAACTAATCAAGTGGTAGCTGGGTGAAAAATGCTATTTCGTTTTAGGACACAAAGACGATGAGTCGATGACAATTGCGATGATAACGACGATGATAATAAATTGTCAATTATTTGTTGAAGAAGACGACGACGCTGATGATGATAATTAATTAGAAGAGGAAGAAGAGTGTTGTGTTTGAACAGGTGCGAGTCTGGATGAACAGGTGAGATATCTGATAACTCAGCTCATGCTCAAGGACGCCGAGTTGGCAAGGAAAGACGAGCAACTGAAGGAGATGGAAAAACTTCTGCACACATATCGCAGCGCAGATTCTACAGCACTCCTCCTACCACTGGACATCCAGGCCGCTGACAAGGAGCGCTTGGACAAGGAGCGTCTGGAGAAGGAGCGTCTGGAGAAGGAGCGTCTGGAGAATCTACTAGTGGAGTCGGAAGAAAGGGAGCGAGCTATGTCCATCAAGCACGACGTCGTCATGAACTCCCTCAAACTGATGGGAGGAGGCAATCCAGCTGACAAATTGTGGTGGGATCGTCCTGGAGGAGGAGCTGAAGAGGGAGGAGCTAACGGTGGCCACGCCTCCGATTCTGACAGCAGCAGTGTGCACGCTGACTACGCAGAGGCGGGTAAAGAGGACGATGAGGTGAATCCTCGCTACGAGAGAAAGAGACACGCAAGATTGATGAACTACGACAACGAAGTCTATGAAGGTAAGTCTTTCTACCATGTGAGTTCTTTCTTCCTACACATCAATACAGTGAACAGTTGTAGACACACGATCAGTCTAACTCTAGACAGTAATGACTCTTGTAGACATGATCAGTCTAACTCTAGACAGTAATGACTCTTGTAGACACACGATCAGTCTAACTCTAGACAGTAATGACTCTTGTAGACACGATCAGTCTAACTCTAGACAGTAATGACTCTTGTAGACACATGATCAGTCTAACTCTTACAGCTAACAGCTATGACTCATCGCTAAGCATTAATGACTTATACTAAGCAAAGCAAATAGTGACTCAAAAATAAATAACAGTGACTCGTAGTTTAATCAAAATTGACTTCTATTTGCTACTTAAGCAGATTGTGACTCAGAGTCGTATTTGCTAATCAATTAAACAGGATTTGAAACATTTATATCGTGACCTAAGTGTACGGTGTTTGACCTTTGACGTCTCTCTTTCGTTTGGACAGATATTCGACCAAGTGTTCCGTCAAGGAACCTGCTCTCCATCTCCAATGGATTGCAGTCCTTGGGTCTGAATGCCGCTCGACCTTCAATCAAACGCAACGATGATGATGAAGATGAGGCCTATGCAAGCGGTTTGTATGTTGAGTGAAATATGTGCTCTCTTGATGTTAATACTACATATCGGTAAATCAGCTTATCATACCCTTCTGTGTATGGAGGCAGAAAGCGTAACAATGGTAATTATGGTTGTGTGGTGAGTTTAGTTATTCTAACCCTGATGATCTGTTAGTTAGTAATGTGATGCTATATTATTCTTCGTTGTTAACACCCTTTCAAAGCATTTCGAGAATCGTCTGTTTTCTTCTATCAATCTTTAAGATTAAATCACTTATCTCAAAGGTGGAATGTTTGAATGGACTTAATGTAATTTGGTAAAATTATGTATGGGTACAAAAGTTTCTTGCATTCTTGTTGTATTACCGTCAATAAAGCGAAATTTCCGCGTCTCAACAATGTTTTTAAGCGCGGAAGCAATTAACTTTATTACAATAATTTATGTGAGAAATCTCACAAAATACGAGCGAAAGGAGTTCATTTATAAATAGCAAATAGCTACCGTACTGAAATTACTGTGAAATAATTAGACATAGCTAAACAACAATAGTTGTTGACATTGCTATTATGATCTGTTTTATTACATCTATTTTGGAGTTGTAGTAAATCCTTTCTTTCTCGGCTATTGCCTATGCTGCCTATGTTGTGGAGGAGAGTAAAAAAAGTGTTAACTAGAAACACTGCTCTGTTGTATGCTCCAGTTTCTGCCGCCGATGCTCCGGATGTTCGAACGCTGAAAGAACTCGAGTTGGATCCAGCTTCCATTCAGCTCATTGAACAGATTTACTTCGGACAGTTCATTGAAACATGGAAAGGTTAGTAATTGTAATTTCTTGACAATAATTCATCTTGTGACTGATAATAATTATATTAAACGTCAATGACGTGTGCATCAAATAAAGTAATGCTGAAACATGGACGCCTATTCTGGGGCGAAATGACAATCGTATGTACAGGGGGGGGCCCGGGGGGTTCGGTTTTATCCCCCCCCCCATTCTTTTCGTAAAATGTATGATTCATAAAACTAAATTAAAAAGGTCGTCAAAATTTTGTAATCAAAAACCCCCGAAATGAAATTTTATTTAAGGCCTGAGCGAAACCCACCCAGCAACTTTTACAATGCAGACCCACTAAATGGTTCTCGAAATAGTTTGCCTAAACTTACGAGAGATTGATGTTTTCAGTGAAACGAACATTACAAACAAACAAAACAGCAAACATTATTTAACGAAGACAAACGGTATCGAGTCTTAAAATAGAGTCAGAATTAATTTAAGAAGTTCTTCTTAAATAATGCTTCCAAAATCTTGAATATTTATTCATACAATGTGGAACCCGCTTTGCGGGTCCTGGATGCTAAGAAACTTTCCAAAATATCAGCCCTTTCCAAGTTCAAAGTATAAGCACTCTTCCCCCCATATGCGCATTTGATGAGTGATGATTGGTACACGCTTCGGATGTATTTAAAGGTTGCACTAATTTCCACAATTGTGACTCCCGCTCGCCCTCCCGCAGTGGGAGCTAACTTTCCTATCCCTCTCTCAGGGAGAGCGATTACAGCAGCTAAGGTATCCGGGATGACCAAATAATACAATTGATGGAGTTCTCACCTGAGACTTAGAGTACAAAGGTTGAGAGTTTGATTGCCTGCTGCGGCTAATTGTGTTTGGCAGTAAGCACGGGCCAATTATTGACACTCTATTGCCTGTACGGGAAGGATCTTTGACCACCCACATTTGCTCATCTGGCCTAGTGGATCGGTGGTAGAAATCAAGCGTAGTAATACGTAAAACAAATAACCATCGCCAGGACTTGCCTTAGGGCACTATTCTCATCAAAGTGTCACCATGCCATGCCTTAGGGCACTATTCTCATCAAAGTGTCACCATGACATGCCTTAGGGCACTATTCTCATCAAAGTGTCACCAGGACATGCCTTAGAGCAGTACAATTCTCATCTAAGTGTCACCAGGACATGACTTATGCCTTAGGGCACTATTCTCATCAAAGTATAACATGTTATTTTCTTTTCTATCTCCAACCTAGTCTTTTCAAACAATGGAACTGCTTTGACGCTTTCCTTTCTTAGGTAGCTTGACGAGCAAGCCGGGAAAGTTTGTGGCTGTCAAGAAGTTGGTTGAGGGTTCAAATTATGCTGACTTTCTGAGAGAAGGAGAGTTACTTGCACAACTGCAGCATCGAAACGTGATAGAGCTGATAGGAGTGTGCAACACTAAAGAGCCTTACTACCTCGTCATTGAGTACATGTGTCAGGAAGATCTTCTCACACTTCTACAGCTCGACAAGGGAACCAGGATCACTCTCAAGGACATCGTCAACATGGCAGTGCAGGTCAAGTAGACAACTTTCTCTTTCAATCACAAATACAACTATCTGTCTTCTTTACAATTCTTTAGCCTAACCTTTGCTGACAAAATAGTCAATAACTATGATGTCAATGACGATGACGATGACGATAACGACGACGTATGCCACATGTTAGGCATACAGGACACATTATGCACAAGACACACAAAGGAACAAACAAAAGACAAATTTAATATTTTGTATTTTTTTTACCTAGAATCAATAATCTTACCATGCCATTACACTCCACAATTGACCTAAAGTACTATTACATCATACTACTATAGATTGTGGAGAGATCAGCGCCCAGGCATCCATTCCTGGAAGACGCCAAATAATTTATTTTTTTATTTTACTATAGTTAAAAAAATCGAATCAAGTGATTATGTGAAAAAATAAACTCTGATGCAAAAATTAAATAATTTCTGATCTATTTTTCTTACTTCGCTTTTCACTGCCTGTGCCTCACAAGTCACTTCTGTGCCTCACAAGTCACTTCTGTGCCTCACAAGTCACTTCCTGTACCTCACAAGTCACTTCTGTGCCTCACAAGTCACTGCCTGTGCCTCACAAGTCACTTCCTGTGCCTCACAAGTCACTTCTGTGCCTCATAAGTCACTTCCTGTGCCTCACAAGTCACTTTCTGTGCCTCACAAGTCACTTCCTGTGCCTCACAAGTCACTTCCTGTACCTCACAAGTCACTGCATGTGCCTAACAAGTCACTGCATGTACCTCACAAGTCACTTCTGTGCCTCACAAGTCACTTCCTGTGCCTCACAAGTCACTTCTGTGCCTCACAAGTCACTTCCTGTGCCTCACAAGT
>JAQFYQ010002481.1:0-11645 GCA_034694885.1 Buchholzia appendiculata
GTAGAGTTTCACAACTTCAGTATTAAAATTTACAATGTTGAAAATTGCCAGTAAAATAATGGCTTTAATATTTATTCGAAATTTTGCCTATCAAAAATTCACATACTATTTAAAAAGAAAAGTTGTGTAGCAGTGAATCGCGAAGACTGCTACACCAAATTTTGGTTGTGTAGCAGTGGCTTGAAAATGTGTAGCAAACTGCGATGCGACACCGGCTATTTTTTTCCCTGCTAGCTCATGCTGTGTGTAAGTCCACATGTGATTGATATCACACATCTGCTTAGCAATCCTGCTTATGCTTTTCACATCTATACATATATTCATTCCCGATAACGAGGCTTGACGGCATCTCGAGCACTGTATGAGGCAGGCACTAAAGCTTTGGATTGACTGACCCAATATAGCCGCAGCATGTGATAACAACAACAGTTATCTTTTTTCTACTCGGCCCTTTCTATGGTGCGCTGCAGGTACTTCTTGTTATTTTCTTCTTCTTGATAATCCCTAGCTTCAGGGTGGGAGTTGTCGGGGAGGGTTTGACACCCCTCACGGATGACCATTCACCTTTGAAAAAATGCTCAATGGTTGGTTTTTTAACAAATTTTTGACTGTTGCCACTCCAGCGACTCATCACGCATTTTTTGGACCATTGCCTTTGTACTTTCCCAACTCCACTGGTCATAAATTTTGGACCATCGACACCCTTTCCATGCTTGTCCGACCCGCCTCCTCTGTTTTTTCACAAATATCACACTGTCCAGCTAATAAATTGTAAATTTTAAGTAGCATAAAGTGTTTTCATTAAGTGTTTCTTTTTTGTTTCAGATCTGTGATAAGTGGATGCAGTATATACAACGAGATGTCAACAATCCAAAGCACAAAATTACAAAGGTACGACAATGTGTTTGCTCAATTACGAGATTCGTTTTTTACTGTTAGATTTTGGTTTTATTTAGTTTGTGGTTTGTCAGCAGTAAATTGTATGCTGTTGTTGGTCAGCTTTTTTAACGTTAGCCATAACGATTTGAGAAATTTATCATGATGTCCAGCCTATGTCGAAATGAGAAATGAAATAATGTGATGATTATTCTGATGCCAATTTTGATAGCATGATGTCAATATGTGACATCGAGACTGTATGATTTCATTAATAATCATGTTTTGTAGTTTTGAAGCTTCTACTCTTGCTTTGTTTACAATGAAGACGATGATGTAATGAACCGTTGTAATTCTCTGTTGTAATGAACAAAGATATTATGTTATTTGCTGTTTAATAATGTTGACAGGAAAATCTTACAGATATACTTCAAGCATTGCAGGAATATATTCGTGATCGTGATTCTAAAGTCTTGAAGTCAGCAATTGGTAAGTTGCTTCTCAGTTTACTTCCTTTATTAAGTTCCTTCCAAGCTTGCTAGTGTTGGTTGTTGACAGGTATGTTAGCAGAGGTGGGTGCTAGCCGTTTACAAGGGATGTGATCTTTCGAATATTGATCAGAATAACATTTTCAGCGATTTGTAATTGTTGAAAATTAGATTAGCTTAATTCACTCTTGAATAAACTGTGTCTTCGAAGTTTTCACTTGTCGAACATTGGAGCATATATTAGGAAATACCATTTACGCTTTCATATAAATTCCCCTTAATCTTCAGGCTATGAATTTATGTACACTTTTTGCTTGATATTCTGTTTCAAATAGCGACTATGCAGGACTAGAGTATATTGTAGCTTTTGCTTTTACCGTAACTGAATTTTAATGTGAAGTTTTTATCCAATGAAGGCACAATATAGCCTATGTGTGCTGACGTGCCGTTAAACACCAATCAATCAAGGACTAGAGTAAAGTGTTTACGTTTTAAATGAGTAGTTACTGAGTATATTGCTATGGTTGTTTTGTTGTGCAATCAAAAACGAGTTACCTATCTAATCTTTATACTCTAATTTTGTATGGCGTCCATTAGGGAAAGCCTTTGATGGCTACAATGTACTTAAAAGGATTGTTACGGCGGAGTGATTGACGGAGGATAAATCCTAAATTGAATGATGCATCTACAATAAACTTTTGTGTAAACTGCAATGGTTATGAATATAATTAGTGAAATTGTGTTTTATGATTTTCTTGATTTTTAAATATAGGCCTAACGAGGTTCGTTGTACATGTAGTTAGAGATTTAAGAGATTATAGGGATTGACTGTAATGAAACATATTTTGTTAAAAAATTTTAGTTGTCAGATAAGGACTTGAAAGGCTTTTATTTAATGAGTGAAGTGTAACAAAAAGTTCCGTTTGTTTGTCACAGAGTCGTTCTGTATAGCAATGGACTACGACATGGAGGCCACAAATGAGTTGCAGCTCGCATTCTACGTATTCCAGGACGCGGTAAGCGATGGTCTTCCATGGACATGAGAATTTAAGAACCATTGGTGAATTTAGCTGATGGTACTTATCGCAAGCGTTCAGTTGCGCATTGGGGTGGGGTGGGGGGGGTGTGTATGGAGCCACTTAATTTAGAAATGGAATAAAATATTAAACTGTTAGAATAGTGCTATGATTCTGACATTGGCTGAAACTATAACTATAAAACTGAACTATAGTATACTAATTGTGAATTTGTGTACTAATTACTTTGTTGACTGTAAAATACCGAAAATATTTCCTGTACAATACGAGGAATGAGATTTTTGGCGTCAGGACGAGTATATGGCTGCAAAATGTGTTCGATTAATTCAGAAACAGTAGTTTATTCATGAACATAATATTGTTTATGTGTTCGCATGTGCTTTGCAGTGCACCTTGCAGGCATGCTGAGAGTAATTTTGGCGCCAATCATGCTATAGATACGTAGACATTCAATGATGGTGATGATGATGATGTATCTATCATTAGCACGGTTTGTATTGTAGGTGAGTGAGATCATTCGTCAGCATCGCATACAGCCTCACTGGATGTTTGCTTTGGACAACTTGCTGCGAGGAGCCGTGCAGGCTGCAATTACTGTCCTTTTTCCTGGTTAGACCTACGCACCTTTGTTGAACAGCGTAACATATATTATTAGTGTGTAAGATGATGGTCGATTGTTTCAGCCCTAGATGGTCTGTGCTGCTTGTTGTTTGAGTGTGAGAGATAATTGTTCTATGCTCCGGATATAAATGGTCTCTTATTTGTGTGATATATGGTCCTGTTGGCTCTGCTATTGATGACTCGTCTATTTCTTGTTTGTATGTACGAGGAACGTTCTATTAGTTAGACAGTCTCTTTGTCTTTTTTGTGTGCACCATCGTGGTAAGTTTGGTACTATGATAGATGATCTTTTCTTTGTATTTATATGTCAGATGGTCCTGTTGATCCTGAGATGCATGGTCTATGCTTGTTTGTATGTTGAGGAGGATGGTCCTATTGGTTCTGAGCTGCACTTCTCAGTCTTGTGTTTTATGCGAGAGAGAATGCTTCTGTCTATTTTTTCTTGAAATGGAGTGAAGAAAGTTTTTAAAGCTATAAAGTGATTATAATTTTAAGAATTAAATCGCATTGATGATGCTTGATAATTGTGTGATTTGTTTGAAGAACTTGGAGCTAATCTGCTTGGCGGAGGTGAGGTGGAAAAGACGGAAGAAGAATCGACGTCCGGTGTTTCGTCTGTGGATTCTGCGCTGCGTGCGGAGATGCGGAGTAAGAACATCGGTGACATCGCAAGGATGGACGGTCGCTTAATGGATGCACGCGTTGGCGTGACAACCAACGTGAGGGAGCTTTATCATCAGATTCATGATCTGCAGGAGGAGAATAAACGGTTTGTTAATGTTTCCTTTTTGATTATAACTGTTATTGTTTTGCTGTAGTCAAGTATCAGTTATTGTTAATCTGAACCTTTATACCGTTGTGTTTCTGCAAAAGGATTTGTAGCTGTACCATTAGTTATGTTGTGCATCTCTGATCTCTGTCTACTGTGTAATTGGCTGAAGCTATGTAACTGACATCTAACTGTGCCCAATTGTCATCTGCTGTAGGTTACTTGAGAAGCTGGTCGATGTGGAACGATTGTATCAGGATCAGTTGAAATGCAGTATCGAATCAAAGAATCTTCAGATTCGACTTCTCAAGTATGTCTCACGTTTTGTTCAGTGGCTAATATTTTTGGTTGACTGATGGTTGGATAGTTGATAGTTGGATTTTGGTTGACTGATAAACTGGCGACGGTCTTCTATGTGCTAGAATAGATAATACAATTATAATGTTGTTGTCGTCTGGAATATCTTTCAAATGCAACGTAGCTTGTTTAATTCAAAACTGCTACCATGCTATGTTCTCAGCTTGGTGGATTGAGCGATTTTGTTGACCATGCTGTATCTGCTTAATTGTTGGAGTACAATAGTTGTAATAGTTGCAGGATTGTTGTGCATAAATTTAGTAGATATTAGAATAAAGAGGCAATGGCAGGAGTAGAAAGATTTGGATGGAGTGTGCGCGATCGGACATGGAGAAATTGAGTCTGAATGCTGAGGATGCACATGATAGTAGCCTGTGGAGAAGGGAAATTTCCATTGTAGGAGACATATAACCCTACCTGACAAGAAAGAACTGATGTTGAGTGTTGATAATAATTGGAAGTAATTGATTTGTCTTAATATTTCGTTTACTTAGATTGATGTAGTCTGTAATATTCTTAATTTCATGAAGCAACTTTTCTTCTACCTCAGATCTGCATTTGGAATCGCAGACGATCAGGAAGTCGAGTTTCCTGCGGACAGTAGTTCGTTCAGCGACACGTGCACGATCCAGGCTGCGACGTCCTCGTCAAGTCTCCGGTCAAGGCGAAGCCAAACACGTATGTCTATTATTATGTTGTATGTCTATTAATATCTATCACACATTGTGTGGTAAGTATAACAATGTCAGACAACGTGAAGACAGACACGTTTGTCTATCAGCCCGTTCTGTCTCAGCAGAGTACAGCACATCTGTTTATTGTAGTTCATGATCTTAACCTGTAGAGAATTTATCAGATCATTGTGCACTACAGCAACTTGTAGTGTGTTTATAGCACATCATAGTTCTGTGTGTCATTCTTCTTATTTAGGCTAATTAATAGTGTAATTGTGACTCATTTCATGACTTTCTATAGAAATGATTAATGTGTTATTTGTGTATAATGTGTTTCTGGATGTACCTGTAGCTACAGATAGCTTGCTGCTTGAAAGACTTTCAGCCTTGGGGCTTTCAGCAGAATCCATTGCCAGGGTAATACGCAGCATTCCTTTTTTACTTTTATTAATTCTTGCATACATGTACAATGTATATCAGGACCTAATTTGTCATTTCATTGGAATATTTTTATCTGACTGAGGTTATGACAAGGGTTTACAGTAGGAATGTTGTTAACTCTTCTCTTGTTTGTTCTCTAGAGAAAAGTTTGTATCTTTGATATCTAGAGGAAACTATATATGACTACTTTATGAGCTGATGCTTTTCAACACTTTTAATTGTTATTTTCAACAATTTTTGTCTGTTTTGATTTTAACTGAATCTGTTAAATCATAGTGCCTTCTGTCTGGTAACTGAATCAGATTATATTTTAAAGGAACGACAAGCTTGTTATATTTATTCAGGGTACACATTATTGCTTTCCTATGTAGCCTCCATTAGAGCTGTATGCTTTTCTGTTGCCAACCTTACGATTTGCTTGTGAAGTATTCAATAAATCAGATGTAACTTTAGTTTTTGAAGTACAGTGTATTACTTTTAGTTTTTAAATTTTTTTAAAGAATTTATTCTGTACAGAAAATTTGTTGCACAACTTCACACTGGAATAAAATCAAAGCCAGTTCAGTTATGAGAAAAGATTAATGCGCAAGACCTAAAATTTGTGAAATTATTAGAAGTTAATTAATTAGCATTGAAGTATATACTATTATTAAATTTACTATTATGTTCTTACTAATATTATGATGCTTTTGAAAGTTATGTTGAATTAATCTGTTTGTAGATTGGAGCTGAAAACTACACGTTTCATCTTCTCTTTGACGTTGCTTCAAGGGAAGAGTTGGGAAGACTTCAGTTGATGTAAGGGTTTTCCCCCAGTCCATGATACTTCGTCTAGGCTCAGTTTGCACAATTCTGCACCATGTACTGATATATAATTATGGCTATCTTTGATCGATGCTCGAAGAATAGGTGTGACATGGTGATGACAGTGTGTCATTATCATCTTCATCATTGTCAGCAGAGCTACCAATAGTGCCTTAAGTTGTGTACTTGCCTCAATTTGGAAACGTTCTCAGGCCAAGCTGTGTTATAAATTTCAAAATTGGACAAATTTGTGTATGTTCATTGTTCTGCCCCTGTTACCATTTATTTTAAGTTGGCATTATTCACGAATGACCGAATAGTTTTGGCGAGCCTTGCATTAGTCGTCAGGCTGAGGGCTTTGGTGGGAAATCAATGCCCTTCTTCTATCTATTTTCTTCTAGAATCATCATATACTCTACGTTTTGTTATAATTAGTCCACTCAGGATTGATCTTGTATCCAAGTTGTCGAGATGTCTGTTTGGCTGGTATAAGGCACGTTGACGGAGAAGTTTCTTGCTCTGTATTTGCTGGCACTGAGCGTTCATCACATTGATTCATTTCTGTTTCTCACAGCTTGTGTTTCACAATTTTGTGACTGAGATTTAATCGATCCATTAGTAAATTAATTTGTTAGGATTGATAACCAAGAATAAAAAAATCGTCATCATCGGAGTGACCGAATAGGTCAGTCGGTAGCGTCGCTCGTCTAGCAGCGAAGAGGTAGACGGTTCGCCTCCCCGCAACGACTGATTGTGTTCGGTAGCAAACCTGGGCAAATTGTTAACGCTCCATTACCTGTACGGGAAGGACCTTTGGCCGCCCACCCGTGCTCATCGGCCTAGTATATGGTGGTGGTTAAGTGATGCGTAGTAATACGTAAGACAAATAACCATCGCCAGGACCTGTCTTCGGACAGAACACTCATCATCATCGTCACCCATATGTAGTCTACTACTCGTTTGTGCATAATATCTGTTGTGAGCCCAGGGTGAGCTTTAAACAATGTCCTTGAGGAATCATTATGGCTGGATTTTGGGGTGATTTCTCTTCCTCAGAGAAAGTTATTCTGTTCTTTGATTCGGTAGAGGCGGCAAGCACAGGCTAGCCCAACCACCATTAAAGAACCAAATTGCAGATGGTAGTAATCTACACTAGTGCTACAGCTCTAATTATACTACTCACCCTTAGTCGCCTCTTGCGACATGCACTTTATCGATCTGTGCCGTGGCAGTATTCTAAATTTCCTCTACCACATGGGTATATATAAGTAATATATAAGAAACTTGATGTTTTGTTGTAGTGGAGGTGATCGCTTGCGGATCTGGGAGGCCATTGTCGAACATCGCAATCTGCAGAAGACTTAATATTATAATTTCTTATATCTTATCTACCGAGTTATCATGCTTTAAGAAGGGTGCTTGAGTTTTATAGCCGTTCATCAAACTGAATTATTTTGTCGTGTCGTTTGTGTAGAGTTTAACTTGTTTATTTGTTCTTGGGTTGTTATAACCGTTCATCATGTTGAATTATTCTTTCATTAAAATATTCATCATGTAGAATTGTTGGTCTGTTATAATGTTCATCATGTGCTAAATTCTTAGGTTATTAATACCTGTTCATCATGTTGAATTCTTAGTTTATTAAACGGGTTATGGTGGGTGCTTGAATTGATAAACTGGTTTACAATTATTTTATTTCTTTTTAAACTATTTTATTTAAATCTCTTTCATTTCAGTATCTGTCTGTATACAACTCTACCATGTGGGCGTCGTGTGGGTATACAACTCTACAATGTGGGCGTCTAATGTGGGTATACAACTCTACCATATGGGCAGGAGTGTGGGTATACATCGCTACCATGTGGGCGTCAAGTGTGGGTATACCACTGGCACTGTACCATGTGGGCATGACGTTTTTTCTGCAGAGGGTCGTTGTTACTGAATTCATTTTTATGCAATATAATTGTATCATTTTTATTTGTATGCTATTATTTGCTGTATTTGTATCTAACTGGTGATGTGTGCAGGCAGCTATTTGTCAAACGGGCACTAGCTGTGAAAAACTGTCGGCTGTATTTCTACGCATTTCCATGTGCATTTTTTTGTTCGTACTTTTGTCCGCAGTATTCTTTCTGTATGGGTATAGAATTTCTGAGTTTTTTTACTTTACTTGCGTCCAACATTTCGTTGTTCGTATGAGAGCATTTTTATTACTGCAGTTTTGTTGAGTTCATCATGCTGATGCTTGCTGTAGTGAAGCGTGACTTTAGTTTTGCCTTTGTGCTCTTTGTGGCAAGAGTGCGCTAGTGTAACTACAACAACTCATGATCGACATCAGTTTCTATCAGTTACATCAGTCTCTCTGCTTTTATACTTGTCTGTACATTTTATTCAAAGAGAGTGCCTACGTTTTTTCGATTACCGTTTTTTGTGTGAAGTTGCTTTTTAAAAAAAAGTGCAAATTTTGTGATTATGTCACCAACTATAGAAAAAGTTGCGAGACTGTCGTAGAAAGTACGCTGTATTCTGCATGTCGATCGACTTCGCTCTATTATGGTGCATTAGAAAGACTTGTGCATAATAAGTGGTGTTTGATTCTGTGCGTCGTGAGAACAGAGTTGATGGTTTGACAAAGTGCTGTAAGCCCTGCTACTCTCTGTCTGTAAATACTGTGGAATGTACATTACATAAATCGTATAATTAAATTGAATCGTATTACACAATTCGTATAACTAAATTGTATCGTTGTGCATGTTGGTGAACTGTATTATTGTGTATCGCTTTTCTTGTGCAATACTTGTGCGAACATCTACTTGAAATAGTCTTCCGTTTTTTTGTCCAACTGTAAATATAGTGCAGGTTTCACGAGTCTCCTGTGTTCGGTCATTTCTGTGCACCTCTTCGTAATGTGGATAACAAAGTGTTACGATTTAAATGCATACCGTTACAAATGTATCTACATGTATTTAATGCTATGTTATTTGTATGGCGTGCAATGTCGTTGAATTCATTTTACTGCCGAGTTACAGCTTTTTTGGTTGCGTGCTATTTTGTATATTCTAGGCAAGCATTTTTGCTGTGTAATTTAGCTGTGTGCATTTATTGAACTTTGGCAGTAGATTCTTTTTTGATGTTTGAAATTGTGACCGGTTCTGATAAATGAGTCAGTGAAGATCCAAGAAATTTGGAGAAAATAGACCCAAATTGTGTTTTGATGAAAATTTGTAGACTTTCTGAAATATTTGAATTAATCTTTTTTTACTACCACATTCACACCTAAAAATTACTTGATTGTTTAGCATTTATTGTTAAAAATTATGCAATATTTGTAAAAATCTTGAAGTTTGTAATATTATAATAATGTCTGCAACCCACAGTGTGTTGAATAATTGACGAATTGCTACATCATTGTGATCAGCATTTGCAAAAACTGCAACAGAATAATTAAGAAACTCAACAATAGCAATCTTACTTGAGACTCATTTTGCTGGAGCCAGTCATATTTTTGTCTGTGAAAGTAGCTGTGTTTGTAGATTTGTTAGAATGTAAGGACCTCTGTGACAGAAGTGGTACGGTACCTTGATTGTTTGATCTGTTTAAATCTGAGAGAATATAATGGTGTTTAAATGATCAAAAGTACAACTGGTCAACTTTCATAAATTTAATTTTAATTTTTTTCAATCAGGCGCAATTTACTACAACTTCTATTTTTTAGTAGATCTTTATTGTTGTATTGTATGCATTAGTGAGAATCATCATAGTCAGGATTTGTATACTGCATGTAGTAAACGGTTGACTTCGTTATTTTAGTGCTGTTGGCATTAGTGTTATTCATCTGGATTCTAAGAACAAGGTCTATTTTTCAGCATTTAGTTTTTTTGTTGATGTGTGGCATTTCTTTTATTTGTTAAAATTTAATGTTACTACTGACAGTACACTGTATGGTGACTATTACTAGCATTAGTATGGTTTATGCACGCTGACATTAGTGTAGTCCATGTATACCATCATTAGTATGTAGTATGCGTACTAGCATTCGTGCACGGCATTCATACTAGTATCATAATGTGTGCAGATCTAGCATTAGGAGTTGTTAGTTAAATCATTGTTAGTTCATTGCTGCTGTCGTGACTGAGTTATAATTTAGTTTATCTGCTGTAAAGTGCTTGCTTTGTATTGTATGTGCCAGTGGTGTCTGACTTTACAATTGATCCACCATGTTCCTCCGTGTACTCGACATGGCGAGCAGAGAGACTGTTGGCGTCAGGAAGGGCATCCGGCTGTGAAACTTTGCTTCAGTAAAACTCCACAAGGTCGTTTACATATGCTGTGTAGAGTTGAATAACCGTTAGCAAGCTTGTCAACAATTCGCCCCTTACTATGGGAGGGAAGCATATTGATAACGTGCAATCAAATTGAATTAGTCGTTGTATTGATGTATGTAGGGTGTTCGTGTGAACGATAGATGATGTATGTAGGGTGTCAGTGTGAACGATAGATGATGTATGTAGGGTGTCCGTGTGAACGATAGATGATGTATGTAGGGTGTCCATGTGAACGATAGATGATGTATGTAGGGTGTCCGTGTGAACGATAGATGATGTATGTAGGGTGTGCGTGTGAACGATAGATGATGTATGCAGGGTGTTCGTGTGAACGATAGATGATGTATGTAGGGTGTTCGTGTGAACGATAGATGATGTATGTAGGGTGTTCGTGTGAACGATAGATGATGTATGTAGGGTGTCTGTGTGAACGATAGATGATGTATGTAGGGTGTCCGTGTGAACGATAGATGATGTATGTAGGGTGTCAGTCTGGACGATAGATGATGTATGTAGGGTGTCAGTCTGGACGATAGATGATGACGATACTGATGTGTATGATGTGTAGTATTTATTAATGGATAGATAGTCGACGTTATACTTGCCAGCTTGATGCTTTAATTCTATATGCACAGTTATTACTCTCCATTAACCAAACATTGCTTAATGATCAAGTATTATATTACTGTATGTCTTTATTAGTATGTCATACTTTGAAGTACACAACGAATTGCATGCTTTAAGCAATGTATAACTGCTATGAATTTCGTTTATTGTAAGCAGGCTCGTCTGTTGAGAGGTATTACCTAAACATACAGTCTTGTGTAATATAATTAGTTATAAGCATGCTTATGTATGATGTATTGTTGCAAGCGGACAAGAGTTATAAGTTAACAGTTATAAGCAGTTCATGAGCAGGTTTTTTGTAAGACATATAGTTGTAAGCAGGCTTGTGCATGAAGTATAGTAATAAGCAAGCTTGTGTAATATGTATTTTTATAAGCAGGTTCATGTAAGAAGTTAAGCTATAAGCAGGCTTGTATAAGGGGTATAGTTATAAGCAGGCTTGTGTAAGAGGGGTTAGTTACATAAGCAGGCTAGTGTAAGAGGGGTTAGTTACATAAGCAGGCTTGTATAAAATGTATTCTTATAGGCAGATAATTAGGGGCCGTTCAAATATGACGTCACACATTTTTCAGCAGTTTTGACCCCCCCCCTCCCCCTTGTCACGCACTTTTACACCTCGCGACACC
>JAQFYQ010002482.1:0-11644 GCA_034694885.1 Buchholzia appendiculata
CCCTCCCCCCGCGGAATTTTGTTTTCTTCAAATTTATATTGTTTTGTAAAACTCTTGCCTAAAATCTGCCAATCAGCTACTTACCTTTAATGTGATCACGTGATAATTCGATCCCTACAAAACCAAATAAACAATGTACTCCTGTTATTATAACAATGTGAGTAGAGTTTAAAACTTTGCACTCAAAATATGTGCATGTGTGACATGCAAGAACAGTTCATAGAATTCAATGAGAGAGTCAACCTATCTCATATATCGCAATGCACTGAATTTGTTTACTACATGAATAAATATTGTGTGCAACGCCTACAATTAACTGTGAGAAAACATCACAGCAACTGACTGATAGTAAATCTTTGAATGCTAGAAAATACTAAAATACCATCAGTACGTTTAGGGCTTTCACGTTTAGCTCATTCTAAACGCAACAACAGCTGATACTGTAACTCAACCGAAGAATGATTGCATTGCATTATGAATGCCACTGATATCTGCATCAAATAAGATTATTCACTAAGTTCAACAGAAATAATTAAAAATGTTCTCAAACACTTTTCTTTGTTACCAGTTTTTTCTTTGTTACCATTTTGCAGGTGTGTATCTCAAAATGCATTATATGCCTCATGGTTCATAAAATATAATTATTAAACAGCTTTAACAGCGCAAAATATACGATTAATGTTAATGAATCTTGAGAACCTTGAAGCTGATTTCTGCATATCCGAATTGTTCATCATTGACTTTGAGAGATCGTTTTCCTGCAGACTGAAACAGAAACAGATACACAGGTTATGCGGAATGGGCTAATATTGTATTGTTGTAATGACTGTTGTACACTAGCATACATTACAATCAGTTGATCATATAACAGAGAAATGGAACGCATAAAGTCATGCTCTTTCACAGCATACACCACGGTGTAGCAAAACGCTTATACTTGTATTTTAATTACCTCTTCAAATCTCAACATTTAAAATATGTCCCAAAATTGGCCACAAAGAAGCCCTGGACCCTGGGGGTGGCATGGCGAAGGACCTCCAATCCGCAATGTTATTCATTTAAAATCACCAACAAATTGACTGATGCATTTGATGCATTTGATGCATTTGCAGTTGAGTGATGCATTTTGTTATTTATCCGAAATTAATTAAATATGTAATCCGCTAAAATATATTTTACTTTTAAAAACCACAAGAACCTCTATAAAGTTGGAAACAAGGACCAGCCGCAATTCAGAACAATAATGATGATGATACTACTGAAATAATGATTAAAGATGATGATTGTGAGTTTTAAGATAGAAAGCAATGCTTTATTCATAAAACAGAACGTGACATATCCGCATCGGTAAAAAATAAACTTCTCATACATAAATGATTATTTGAGAGAGGTACTGTAACTTACCTGTGATTCCTGCAGCACGTGGTTATGTGTAATAAACTCTACAGTTCCTGGCTCTCCTTTCTGTCCCTATAAGACAAGAACACGTTCCAAATTACGCGGACAAATTATTTACTTTCGTGAACCATTTCGTACTTCTTTATGACGCATGTGTAGTACATTTTTGCATAGATTTATTCTTTAGATTTGTCAGTACCGCTGCGGCACTATGATATTTATTGGTCAATTCTTATATATTAAATAATATTCTCTCTTTCAACAGCATCTAATGTATACGGAATTAAAATATTATCGTTGCTTCCACAGTACTATAGAACAGTTTGGGGCGATGTGCATGTGATTTACTATCCAAATAAACTATCTGTATATTTTCGCTGAATTGAACACACAAAGCTTACTGTAACGTAAATTGCTGTACGCTGCAAATTGACTGCACAGTGCATACTGTACATCTAACCGCTTCAAAATCGGTTAGCTTTCGCTTCAACTTGGTGGATAAACTTAATTGGTTACATTAGCCTAAACGAGACTAGCTTAGGATTAAAACGACATCTCAAACTTGCTATCATGGTTTATTCATATGGAATCTAAAAGGCTCTTCCTCGTCAGCTCATCACATTTGGATCGTCTTGTCGCGATTCAGAGCTTTGTCTGGAAATGATCATTCCTTCACTACCTTGCAGACTTGTGAAAAATTTCTATTATACTGCAACGTGGCTTACTGGAAGCGTGAAAGGCGAAGCTCGGCCTGGAATAACTTTAAATTGGAGAGGAAGGAACGGATTTGATCCTACGATGGCTCTCCACAGTTGCCAGCAACAGCAACATTAATATTCCTCAGCTCTAACGTTTAAAGCAACGTTTCAACGATACATATGACATCCCGTTCTTTGCCCACTTCTGAGACGGGTCCGAGTGCTTCAAGTAGTACCAGTTGGAGAGTCAAAGTGAGGTGATGGTAGGAGATGTTCTGTTACTTATTCTACTTGCCAATGTTGTCAACATCAAAAAAGTCCATGGTCGAGTTACAATAGTGGAGGACTGTATATAATAGACAGTATGTCAAATATACGTGGAAAGTGAAACTAAGGAAGCTGGACTTCAATGTCAAGTACAGCGGAGCTAACTTCATCCTCATAATATCATACATCCTGTACAGCTTATAAATAAACAATAGATTCGCACTAAATGCCGTATGAAGCTAAAAGCATAAAGCGTTGTGAAGTGCATACCATTGGTCCACGAGGTCCCTCTAATCCGATAGGTCCTGGAAATCCTGGATAACCTCTCGGTCCTTTTCCTCCCTAGGACACCATCACAAGACTAATGTACATTTCATATATATTATATATGAAATGTGTAATGTATATTTTTATATACATATCTGAATCCAAAAGCGATAAAGCTCTTAGAGTGATACCATACAGACGAAGGTGCCTATATCGATAAAACTAGTTCAATATGGTATTACACTCAATCTATCTGAATTTAAATATGTCTTCGATTGATAAACAATTAATGTGTAGTAATACTAATAATAGTCAAATAAGAGTAGTAGTAAATCAATCATAATCTGTAGTCAGTTCTGGCGCCAAGTTAAAGTAACTGGGGGCAGAACATAAAGATGGAGGGGGTCCGATGACATCCAGGTATCCAGATAGCTATCCAGGGGAGGAATAACAGCTACGGGGAGGCGTGGTGCGTTGCACCATGCCCCATCCAGCCGGCCCTGCTTGTAGTTATGTTAATAAAGTCATGAGATTAATTGGGTATGCTTCATATTTTACCGGATTTCCAGGCGGGCCACGTCTTAAATATCTGCTGTCGGAAAGATTGATGTAGTTGGCCAAATCATGCTTGAACTTCTGAAACGTATAACATTTAACATATAATAAATAATATGCATGTATAACATGTAACATATAACATGTAACATATAACATGTAATATGAAACATATAACACATATATAACAACCATATAAAATATGATATATAACTTATAACATTTAACATATGACATATAACATGTAGCATATTACCTTCATTCGTCAGAAATGATATATGAGAGCTTGATTAACAACGGTTAAAGTCAATCAACTAAAAATGAACATAAATAACTAAATAACCAATGTGCACAATTGAACGTAGAGTTCAATTACTGCAATGATTTTATGATTCTACAATGATTCAAAACCACAAACTAAAAAGTCCTTGAAAACAATTCAAATTTATCAAATACGCATACATACTTATCGTGAAAAGAAGCTTGAATCGCTAGATTAATATTTTCATGTTTTATTATAGCTGGACCGATATTGGCTTTAGTCACATATCAACCATCTTTCAAATTTTAAGCGAGTAAGTAAGTAGCAATTTTCTCATATATGTTATGTTTTTCTCCATGTGTAATTGCATATAAGATTAATTTTCAAACAAATAAATCAAAGAGGCTGCTCGCAAAGAAGTCGAAAAGATTGAGTACAATTAGACTGGATAGTTCAGCACAGCTTCGTGTTAATTCCGACAAGTATGCTGATAAAACACAAGAACTCTATCGACAAGAATTCCAAGTTCTTCCATCTGACCGAGCTCCTCATTGTGCAACTGTTATATGAAGTGTTTACTAGTTAAGCCACACTTGAAATCAATAATCAGTTTCAACGAAGTCGTGCTCGCTTTCACTTGAACTACGGGCAATGATCTTTGTCCGTCTTGATTGAAGTCTTTGCACCTATTGAAATCTGGTCAGCTTGCACATTTTTCTACCAGTCGCTATAAGTTTTTTTTAAAGTCTTGAAATATCTCGAATATTTCTGGTGACTCAGTCGCAGTACAGATACCGTACTTACGTTTAAAAATTTCGACTGAATAAGTGAAGTGAAAGCGGGACAAAGAATAACAGGACTTCTAAAATCGATTAGATTAATTCAACCGCTCAGTTTCGATGGAAGTCGTGCTCGTCTTCACTTGCACAGCAATGAGCTTGGCTCGTCTCGATTCAAGACCGTTCTATTGTAAGTGTGCACACTGCACGCTGTGCGTAGTCTGCATAATGAACGCTGTCGTCATTGGAAATGGTTCCAGTGTCCTCCCATAGATAAATTAATATTTGTATGTATAAAGCAGTCACCATACTTCCAGCTGTAAATTCTCATTGATCGATCAGTAAGAACCGTAACCTAATTAATAACAAATAGACTGGTATTGGTCAACATTGTCATCCACTGAAAAATGGTACAACCATGTACCACGTGGCACTCAGAATATGAGGTCAAAGGTCATTGAAGTGGCAATACTGACATCTGTAGTAAGGACCGCAGCAGATGCTTTTAAGGTCTCTGATTGGCTGAAAATATAACTATTTGTTTTCACTTTCCATATGGCACTGACTTCCCAGAGGCCCGTTCTTTTGTTGTTTAATCCCAGTCTATTCTTATTCCAGTTTCTTTGATGATAATTGAAGAACAGCGTCAACAAGAACGATAAATGCAAAAAGAAAAAGATAAAGTATATCAGGTAAAACATCTGAAGAACACATTATAACGACAGAGAGAAAAACACAAAAAACGTCATTGACAAATCTGACATAAGTGTGCCACATTTGAGACTATACAATCAGAAATAGATGAAACTCCATCCATACCTTTTGGTCTGCAAGAAACCCGTCGCCCTGAAAACAAGAATAATAATTATATAACAATAAAAAACAATTCAAGCAAACTGGAGTGTTCACAATCACAAATAGTTTTTTGTCTACTATTTAGTATTTCCAATGATAATGATAAAGCATATTAATTGGTCCTCAGTCACGTACATGTATAGCAATCTAAGGGTGTAATAAATAAAGCGTGTATATTTATTTTAAAGAGATTTACGCCAATTCTTGATTAAATTTATATAAGAAAAACAAGATGATTGCAGAATAACTTTGGTTTGACAAGAAAACCTCGGTTCGATTGAGGAGTAAGAACTTCCCGAGGTCTGCATCGAATGATCTAAAATAACTATTCTCAAAATTAGATATAAGCTCCAGTCCTTAACAAAACAATTTTTTTTATTTATTTCATTTATATTAGTGTTTGCTAATATGTATTAATGGAATGAATTACAGCATGAAATATGGCGTAAATATTTTATTAGATTACTTTAGATCGCAACGAATTCTGAAGAAATGCATACCATGAACTACGTTCTCCTAGCAAAACATAATGATTAATTTAAAATGCTTACATACTAAATACTTACTTTTACAAATAGATTATAAGAGAAAGTGAAGTCTTCTACAGCCTTTACGAGACGGTCTTTTTGCTAAGCAGGCCATGTCGTCTAAAAGCTAGCACAGAATTGCGACCGCTTCTTCCAACTCGACTGGCCACGGTACATTTGACTCGCACACAATTTTAAACTTTTATAATGGCACTTTATTCCCTTTACTCGCAATTATGATGATAGCACAAATAAGGCAAAACAGGCATGAAATTAAAGAAACAAGCCAAATTGAGGTATAAATTCAGTTCACAGTAGTAGGCTACACATTTATTCAAGGCATGCAAGGAACTGAATATTGGGTGCAAAGACTCACTTGATCCCCTTTGTCACCTTTTGCACCTGGCCAACCTTGTGGACCTCTGTCACCTACAAATATTTAATCATAGTTATCACTGTATTTAAAAACAGATCAGAAACACCTTATTAAATTAACCAAGAAAATAAAACGTCAGTTAAAGTACTACTCTACCGTCGGGATAACTGGACAATTTGTAATATTTATCCAACAAATAAATTGTTTTACGTGTTTCGTGCATGTGATCGATATAATTTAGTCAATTTAATTGGTGCCCATTGGTGATGGCATTGCAATGGACTCATCATCATATTCCTCCCTGCACTCACCAAAGCGAACAATAATATTGTTAGCTTAAGAAAGGGCATCCGGCTGTAACACTTTGCGTCAACAAAATAAACATCAAAGTCCACAGTCTCTACTAGTTTGCACTAATACATTTATTATATTCAACTGTTGGATTCGCAATACAATTATACTAAATTCTATAAACGCAGTGGTTCAACTTTAGAAGAAAATGCTTCGCTTCGAATGAAACTGAACTGAAAGGCATCTTCTGCACCCAAATCTGCGTATACAACCACTGCATTCCTTGTATTGCAAACATTCTAGCAATGCAGCGCACCAAGGCTGCCGCGCTGCAGAAGAAGCAGGATAGAGGACGCCTATTTCTTAATTCTGACGTTGTGTAAGTATAGCGAGTGCGGAACAGCTGCCGAAGCAGTGTATCACTGGTCATAGCAAATCTTCATCCTCTTCTTCTTCCTCTTCATCCTCCTCTTCTTCCTCAATACTAACCGTCTACAAATTATCATCATAACCAAGGCGATAGATCAACTGATGCGTATAAGTTGAGAGTAATTTCGGCCAAGCTCAATAAACGTTGGCAGAATAATTGTAGACGGCTGATATTGATGTGTTGCACATAAATAAAGACGTGTTTGTGGTTTCCGCCTTCAGTTGCTGAAAACCGATGGGCGGAGTTCACCAGAGTGGAGAGGGCCGGTGTTACACCGGGAACAACAACAACAAAAACAATAATTGTTTGAAAATTTTAATTTCAAACAAATTGACCCCCTCCGCTCATCAGGACTTTTTGTTGGAAAATTAGCCCCAAGCACTAAACACATTATTGGGGGGATTTTATTCCCCCAAGCACAGAAACCAAACGTCGCCCATGATTGCAACAGACAGCGTTGAGAGTAGCAGCCGAACAGGACTCTTTCAGAGAAAACACAGATTCAAGGACATCATTTACACTATTTTCAGGGGCTTCCATGAGACAGAAGGACACCTAAAATTTTTACACTAAATATGTTTCCAACAACAACAAAAATCTATAAAAAATCAAACAACTAAGCTTTTATAAAAAAAGTGTCCAACAACTATGTACATTTGCATAATAAATGTAGACAACTTCACTTGTATATTTTAAATGTATCAGCGGAAAAGATGATTATATAAAACAAAATGATTTAAATCACTCAGTCTCCATTATTCCATGGCGAAGCCAGGAGTCAGGGCACTGCGTTAGGATTCATGCCATTAGGCTGCGTTATAGTCTTCAAGCCGTGAATGAGCCAGAAGGTGACGCAAGGACTATGCCATGACGATATGCAAAAAATTCATGCAATTGAAAGAAACATTTAATCTGAAATTTAAAAAAATCAATTAGTTACATAATAAAAAAATTTCGTTTGAACGTTTTCTTATGCAAAAACGGACTTAATGCAAAACTTAGTACAAAGTAAAAGCGCTCATATGCGAATTGGATTGACATTTTTATGCAGGGGGCGTTGCATTTGCCTCGGGCGCCACAAAGCAATAAGCTACACAAAATGTGTCACTGTTATCATCATTAACATTATCATTTTCAGAAATATTTTTATTTCTTTACATTTTACATGTAACAATGGGCCATTAATTTTGTCATTAGCTACTGTATCGACCAGATATTACGGACGTGTAGGCTACCATTTTTTGAGTTCAACCACAAAATAATTTCATGAAACAAGCATTATGCATCAAAATGAAGATAAATTAAATATAAGTTGCATAGCCGGATGATCAAAAACAAAGTAATCGCATTAATCGGATTTTAATTCACGGAAGATATCGTTATATTTTACTCATTGCCGTCATTGTTCAGTATACATAGTAATTTGGAAATATCATGGAAATATCCTCAAAATGGCAATCAAACAGTTGCAGCTAAAAATTGTTTCGAAGACTTTACAAATTGAAGCCAATTTTTGCTCAGGTGATCAAGCAGATCCCTTCTTGTGAGGGTGGGAAAGGGAGTCATAACCAATTTACAATTTCAAACGTTTCTCATCCTTAGACATCTAAGCGTCCCATGCAAAGTTTTGAGGATACGAACAGTGAATGACGTTTAACAAAATAATTCACTCATTTCGCTTCCAACCAAACCCACTTATAAAAACGTGAAAAAGATTGATTGGTGTTGCGTCAGCGCGTCAGGATCTTTATATAGGCTATATTGTGCTTTAGTTGTATATAAAACATCACTTTCAATTCAGTAATGGTAAATTAAAAACAATGTATAATAATTAGCGTTTATCATAAAACCGCATTGAGCTATAATCAATGTGCAAATAGAAAGTGCCGCGCTGCCCTCTATGAACTGCAAGTACAGTGACCTTCAGGTAACCTTTCTACGCGACTTTAGGCCTAGAGCATCGTGCACGCTGCCTGGTTGAGCACAGCGCAGCCTGATTGCAACCCATATCAAGGACCATCAATCTGAACCCGTCATCGGTTCAATCCGTGCGTGACTCGAAACTTTTCCAATGATGCAAGAAAAACAATTTGAAATATTAAACATATTGAACATCATGATTCGGTATCATTCTCGACAGATCAACGTTTTTCAGTCAGCCAGCAGCAGTTTGTACTTTTCTCAGCACTGACGTAGCGTAGATTTGTGCCGAACCTCTCTGGCAGCTCAAATCAGCAGAATCTATCGACGTGGCACGTGTACACCGGTGTCTAAACAGCTGCACAACTCTTTCATTCTCAAGTGTTCTTGCCGACTACAAATACTACCATGGGCGGCGATCCATCAGGGACTTGGGGAGAGTCCCCGCCCCAATAATATGGTTAGGGGGACGAGATAGGATTCGTCAACCCCCCCCCCCCCCATAATCAGGGCACTGTCCCCCTCAAATTCCTCAATAATCCGTGTAGGAAAATTTTTCGCTTAGAAACAATACAGACTTCTATAGGCCGCCCCCAATGTTTTGCTTGAGAGGACGCAATGGTAAATACCCCCCCCCCCCAATAATTCCACTCACCCTCCGGGGGCCCCTCCCTAATCATAAATCGGATCGCCGCCCCCTGAATATACTACTGATGCTGCTGAATGACGCCAGAGTACCGCGCCACTGCATCACGCTAGAGTACCAAAGACTATGTTCGGCATGATTATTTTCAATTCTTATTCATCTCTAGGTAGGCTAACCAATCGTAGAGAATAAAACAGTTACCAGCTAACGATGTGATTGGTTGCGACTAGATAAAGTGCACAGAGTTGAATTGTTACCGTAAATACGCATACTGCAGTAACGGCGGATGCGAGGCTCGGCTGCATCTCGATAACGTTCTTCCAGAACGGCACGAACGTTCGCCACGGTGCTAATGTGCGAATAGTGGCGCCAATTATAACCTATGGCGTCGCCGATTTGGCGTTAATTGAGGAGAAAATTGAAGCATACAAACGTATTATCTAGTGTTCTCACAATAACTTACAGTGGCAATAAAGTTCCAGATCGTCACGTCACGTGACGTCAGTATTCGTGCTGTTCCATTCCATGCAGGGCTGGAGTAATTAAGCTAATGACGGTCACTGGCGTCGTGAATGGAAACAAACGTCTAGCACGTGTAGTCACAAGCCGATAAATCCATGCAAAACAAAATTGGAACGGCAATACAGTTTTCATGCAGACTTTTGCTGCGGATAGGGACAAGGCTTATGACGACCAGTTGCACGGCGTGTCGCGTGATCGTAGTGCGTGGCGCGTCGCGCTCATGCAGATGATCGTAGTGCGTGGCGCGTCGCGCTCATGCAGATGATCGTAGTGCATGACGTGTCGCACTCATGCAGATGATCGTAGTGCATGACGTGACGCACTCATGCAGATGATCGTAGTGCATGGCGTGTCGCACTCATGCAGATGATTGTAGTGCATGGCGTGTCGCGCTCGTGCAGATGATCACGAGATGTTCACGATCAGGCATGACATGATCCAAGGCCTGTCTGTCTGCACGCTGTCTTGCGTCGCTATTCATGACATCCTTCTTTATCGTCCGTCATCAGCATCACCGCCAGGTAAGATATCGCTCATTGTGAAATACTTCCCAAGTCAACACAACACAGAAGAAGAAAACCTTAGCAGAGATCACGGCAGTACTTAACGGGTGTTTTGGGGTGCCCCCGAATTTTTGCGTTTAGTTATTTAGTTTGGGGTTTAGAGAAAAATTGTTTCAGGAAGGATCGAGATTTATCTGGGGCTATCCGAACCGCTGAGGGTGTAGGAAAATCACGGACCTGTATACATGCTGTACTTTATTTGTCCACGTGCGTATCACATATATTATAACCGTCGCATCTACTCTATTCGACACATTGTTGACCACTGGATAAGCCCGTCGTGTTTAACAATATAGTAGATAGACAACTATCTGAACTCTTCAGACGTCAAAGCCTATAAAGTATATGACCTAATTGCAGGTGAGCGTCTATAGGGCCTACATGCAGGTGAGCGTGTGTAGGGCCTACATGCAGGTGAGCGTCTATAGGGCCCACATGCAGGTGAGGGTCTATAGGGCCTACATGCAGGTGAGAGTCTATAGGGCCTACATGCAGGTGAGGGTCTATAGGGCATACATGCAAGTGAGCGTCTACAGGGCCCACATGCAGATGAGAGTCAATAGGGCCTAAATGCAGGTGAGAGCCTATAGGGCCTACATGCAGTGAAGAGTAAGTAGCTCTTCCCCGTTCGCCACTCTGTAACAGCAGCTTCAATATTTGCAAAACAATTACGAGCGCCGAAACCGGTGATACGAGCGAGGTTCGATAAACGCTACCGAATTACCAATAATAACAAACAAGTAGCGATCATCCTGCAGGGAGTGAATGAAGGTATACGGTATGAAGGTGCTATCAGTGCGATACGTGCACAGCGTGAGTTCGTGCTGGAATGACACGTACAACGGCTAACAAGATCTCAGACCGCACCCAGCACCCAAACAACGAGGTCGAAACACGCACCGAAAGATAATAGGTAATCAGATTTTTTACTGCCAAAAAGCGATTAGCTTTTCATATTACACGTATAGCTGCAGTCCGGTGTGCATCAGTTGCCACTGCTTCATACAATAATTCGGTATCCATAAAAATGAATAACAAGTATAAGGGGCTTAAGGGCCTCTTATACTTGTTACGATCAAGCTATGGTGTCAAACTTATGGTGTCAAGTATAAGAGGCTTAAGGGCCTCTTATATTTGCTGACGATCAAGCTATGGTGTCAAACACTGAGGAAGGACTACAATCAATAATGAATAATTTGAATGACACAGCAAAGACTTATGATATGAAGATCAATGTAAAGAAAACCAAGACAATGATAATCACTAAGAATATGGAAAAGAGGGAGGT
>JAQFYQ010002483.1:0-11643 GCA_034694885.1 Buchholzia appendiculata
CGGCGTGGAGGTGTTGGATGTTGGTGTCGGCGGTGCATCCGGTGATGATTCTGAGAGCTGAGTTTTGGATAGTTTGACCAGTCAGACTATTGATAGTCAGACCAGTTCTTGAATACGCCAGCACAATCTGGTCCCCAATAGTATCTGAAACAAACATCCAACAACTTCAAACTATCAGCAGGGTCCCATGTGATCGTCAAGAGGAACATAAAACAAATATTTTTTGCTATTATTTCATGTAACAAAATATTTATAACGATAACAATAGTTGAACCGATAATATTCAAAACACTAATCATGTGAAGTTGATGCAATGTCATTTTGCCATTAATGATTAATAATTCCTCTACTATTGTTTTTTCCGTGGTTATTTTATTATGCCGTTTTGTGATTTCCAAGGAAAAAGTAAATGATCCCTCAGATTTTCCCCAAAAAGTTGGTAATCCCAGTGTGGAAAAGATTGAGAAATAGTGACGTACAGGACTTAGTAGGACACTATGAGAAGTTACATCTCAATTGTTGTGTTTAATTGAAGATTTTGAATATTAAATCGGAGGTAATCATTTAAATTAGTAAAATGGATAATTCTGAAGTTTGAGCCATAGTCAGATATCTGAAGATGACACCTACTGAAATTTACACTTACCTGCAAAACACATTGGAGTAATCTGCCCCCAACATGCAGCACAGTTAAAAATTGATGTTGTGAATTTGGATGTGGGATTGAGTCCTGCAGATATGGTGCCTGAAGTGAAAGGCCTGAGGTTTTAGGTCAGCATGCCAACAAATATTAACAAAATCCTGACCATCGACGGACGATTCGATATTTAGAGGAAGTTACTGGCATCTCATCTACCTGAATTCAAGCCATGCAAACTGAGATATTGAGCCTGCTCAAGCTGCAGCAAGATTTTTCCACTCATAAGCACGATTTTGTCTGCACGCAAGTCGTGTTGCACTGGCTGCCATTAATGCTTCTGGGTCCGAATTGGTTGACCACCCCCCATGTTCATCAGACATAGCCCAAACTACCTTTTTCCTCTGTCCTAAGCTGATCGAAAACATTCTTTGACAGATTTTCCATCTGACAACGACGTGGCATCTTGTGTCGCAAAATATTTTTCACAGTTATAAAATTGTGTAGAATACAAATTTGGATGTCTTTATGAGATTAGAAAGGATTCAAAATGTTTAGTATCGCTGATATTCGTTTTTGTTTTGTAGGTGCAGTGGCTTCTAGGAAATCATCTCGTAGCAGATCATTAGCACGTCGCAATACTATGATATTTAAAGCAAATGCTGTTGATGAGTTAACATCCTCTGATGAGAATTTTCTCATATTGCCACCAATTTCTTCTGGATGTTCATTTGGCAGTTTTGCTAGAGAGCACAGTGTGCCTTTCAGTCACACTGAAGATCAAAGTACTTCTTCCATTTATGCCGGAGCTCTGAGTTCATTTGCCAGAAATATTGGAGGTCAGAGTTCATCTAAAAGTTATAATGGATGTCCGAGTTCATCTTCTATTTGCACTGGCGATCGGATTGGATCTTCCATACATACTGAAGTCCTGACATCATCTGATAGTCATCCTGACGATCAGATTAATGAAATTGAGGCTGCTGGGGTTTTCTATACTCTGCATGACTCCGACCCCTATGAAGCGGGTGATAATGATGTTCCATTGTATGAACTTCAATCTCCTACTATGACCATGCATCAACGCTTGACTGTAACAAGAGACCAGCTCAACAATAGGAGGTCTGTCAATTTGATGGATGATCGATCAAGTAAAGCCCAACCTGTTGCTGAAGAGTTAGGCCGAACATCTGGAGGGACAGATAGATTGGTAACCAGAACTTCTTTTCAGGTAGATGGGATGCCTCGTCAGATAGAAGGCATGTGTGGACAGATTGATCATGTAGAATATTCTAGTGTTCGACAATCTAAGCAACATTGTGAAGATATTTCCGAGATAACAGCCCTCAATGAGTCCACCTGTCGCTCTACAGCAACTGTTATTGGAAAGCAACTTGGTAGTTCTGCAGTTCAGTCCCACTATCGCAGTGACCGTAGTGATGGGATGCAACTTTTTTCAATAGAAAACATACCGAGACACAATGTTTGCGAAAATCTTTTATCTGAAGCTACGTGCAATTACAACAAGAATTCACTGAGAAGTGAAGACTTTGGATCAGACAATGAAGATGTGACTGTTGCTAAAAATGTGTTCTTTCCAGATGCGTCATTTGATGTTTTTGATCATGGATACATTCGCTGCAGAGATAAGCTTATGAGGACACCTGTGAAAATTATCAGAACTATGTCAAGGGAGGAGTCATGTCAAAATGAGGATGAATACCTGTTTGAACATAGCCGGACACGGCGAGATGTTCCGTCTTTCGTATCTCTCAAGATTGACGGTGTAAATGAGAGGGATTTGCTTAAGAAAAAGCATGGTCACAGCACCTTATTAATATCTCCTGCTCAGTGGCAGTGTGATGGTAGCGAACGGGTAACTGTATCAGTTCAGGATGTATCACAGAGTGCCAATGAAAAATATTTAACAGGAGTTGCTGGATATCAAAGCAATAAAGAAAACCACATACGTTTTGGTTTGTGTGGTGAAAAAAATGCCAAGTCTACTGAACGTTCTCATGCAAGAGAAAATAATTTCTGCAGTACAGTGAATACATTGAATGATACGGTAGAGAGAGTAATAAGCTGTGCTGAGAAGTCAGAAACTAAAGCCATATTTGAGGCATCGCCTAAATTTCCGCATTCTAATGTGCTGAAAACACTTGATTCATCTTGTAACAATGATGACAATTCTTTAGCTTGTGAAGCTGAACCTGTAATCGAAGCAACTGGTGTCAAAATGAAAACGATGTTTAAACCCTTAACCGTGTTTCCTATATGTTGTCCTGGTACAAATGTTTCCCAAGCTCCTCTTGCTGTCACTCAGTCTTTCAAAACTTCAACATCTGCTACAGCAAAGATTATTTCTACAAATAATATGCTCTCCGATTTTGAAGGTAAATTTGGCCAAGATAAGTCTGTTATGATGCATGCTAGTAATTCTTGTACTTTTGTTGATCCTTCGGGTGAAGATGAGCTGCTTACGGTAGCTTGTAGTTCGGAATTGAAGCAACAACAACGACCAAAGGCAGATACTGCTAGTATTATGAAAATTGCAATGGAGAAACAGCTGGATTGCAATTTGACTAATGTAGACATAGTTGACATGGATCTAACTGAAGTTATTAGTACTTCTCATTTTATTCTGCTGCAGCAGCAGCTAGCCAGTGCTGAAGCTGTGCAGGTCGTTGAAGAAAACCAAATGCAGATCAACAGTGTTTTTGATAAGAACAAGTTAAACACTAAAACTGGTAGCAGAAGGTCGAGAGATGATGTCAAAAGATGTGAAGGTGTGACAAAGACGATCGGTAGGCAGCAGAAGTTCCGTCAGATGTCTGAAAAAAGACCTAATACTAATGCTGTCATGGCTGTACATCCGTTCCTCGAGAGAACAACTTGCTTGGAGAAGTCTGTTGGCGATCAGGAAATACCTCAGGAAACATTAATTACGAAACAATCCAAAGACAAAGTAACAGGTGCAGATGTTATAGGTACCCAGATAAAGCACAAAGGACCTTTTTGTGATATAGTTACCATGTCTAAGAATGAAGAACCTTCAAATGGTTTAGTTGCTCAGACAGAGAACAGAGCACAATCATATAATGTAGTTGCTCAGTCGAAGGAGGGAGGACCTTTAGATGTGAATATAGAACCAAAGAAGCGTATTGCTGTGCACGTACCCAAACCTGGTAAAATTGTTTTCAATGCTGAGAGACGCAAAACCAATCACCAGCCTACTGTCATGATTCGAAGTCCAAAAACAGATGCTAAATGTCATCCTTCAACTGATAATTATATACAAAATTCATCTGTTTGTGGAAATCAGTTGGAAAATTACAAGCTATTTAATGCGAAAGAAACATCTCCAGCTGCTAACCCAGTTGAGTCTACTCTGTTTGCAATTTTTGACCTCTCTCTTGATGATTCTGCTACTATTCCAGCTAAGCATGCTGTGAAATCTAAAAGGTTAAAATACAGAGACTATAAAACAAAGGATGATTCATATATTGATCTTTCAAAACGTTCCAAGCTTCACTCTCTGCATTTTTCTGATCGATTGAGTACAATTGCGAGTAGCTGTAAATCGTCGGTCGTTGTAACATCTAAATTATCTCGAAGTCGAGGCCTGTCTAAAGATGACTTGTTTATGGATAACTGCAGGATATCAACGTCTATGGGAAGTAAAAGAGAACGATGTTTTAGCGAGTCATTTCTAAACGCTACAGCTGAAGAATTAAGCACTAGCCCTCATGGCATCTTGGTGAAGCTAGGAAACGGAAAACGGACAAAGCCAAGATCCAAGGCTGCTAACAGTAAATCAGTTAGTTATGCTGCACAAGTTGCTACCTCTATAATTACACCAAGCAACGATGCAATTTCAGATCTACCAAGCACTTTCAATTCATCTTGTTCCCCAGGCATTTTTACACCAGCTGATGTGGAATCTACAGGATCAACCATGTATGATATTAATTCCAGTCTCACTCCAGCAGACTTAATGGAAAGTAGCAAAAGTGCTGATGATTTATCATGCTTAGTCATGAGAAATCCGATCTATGTTACGCCAAATATAGATCAGTTAAAGAAGTTGGAAATTACTTCGATACCTGACAGTCCTATTGCAATGATCTTGAGTGACAGTTCAGTTGTGCAGTGTGGTAACGAGCAGGGCCTTGTCAGTCAGGATACCGATGTTAGTGTTGCAGCAGAAGCTGTAGTATGCACCAGCAGCGAGAGTGCATCGGCTGCTGTAAGGCTGCCCGCAGTCACAATGACGCAGCTAATTAAGCAAGCTATGAGTAGTAGTAATTCCTCATTAGAGAAAGGTGTGGGAAATCAAGTTGATATGAATCCCCGTAAGCGTCAACTTCTGCGATGTAGGACTTCCGGTGAAGAAATTGAAGAATGTTCGAGAACAAAAATTTGTTCATCTGGTAATGGTGATGCTGAGCCTTGTAACAGTGTTTGTGGATCGGACATGGACCAAGTCAATGAGAGCTTGCGTGAAAATTCTTCAGCACAGCTGAAAAGAAGTCAGAATAGTACCATTATGTCACAAGAAACTAGTGTGTCCAAAAGAAAAGCAGCGCTGAACAAGCGGTGTCAAAACAAGTTTGAAGGTCAAGAGCTGTTACCTGTTGCTCGTGCACGACGCAAGGTTTCATTGCAAGGTAGTGGACAAGATTCTCAAGCTAATCGTTTAGTTGTTGGCAAGACCAATCGACTGAAGCTTACAACAAAGCCAAGGCACTTGCTAGCAATCGATAGAAACAAGTTGAACAATTGTTTGACGGAGTCTAATGACACTTTGCAGCAGATTACAGTTAGCAGTATCTGTAGTAGTAATAGTCACACGTCCGGTGTGTTATCCGTTCAGGGTGTTGATGCCATAAATATATCAAATGCTGTTAGTTCTGCACAAAGGCCATGTATTCAAACTTATTCTAACTCTTCAATCCCTTTTGCTGTAGCTGAAACTTCACAAGCTCAAGGACCATGCACAGAATCTACCACAGGTCTGCATGGACTTGAGAGAGCCACACCATTGTGCAGGATCTCTAATGCTGAGGATGTGTTGTCACCGATTACAACAACATGCAAATTTAGGGGGCCTGAGAAAATTGATGAAATTTCATGTGAGGAAGCGAAGAGAAAGACAATACCCGTGTCTGCTAAAAATCTCTGTCCAATCATTACATCGTCTCTTATATCTATCTGTAGCAGGTCTGTATGCTCTCATTCATTGTATGGCTGTCTGCCTGTCTCTCTCACTCTGTCTCTCTCTCTCTCCCTCTCCCCCTTTGTCTCTCTTTCTCTCTTTTCTCTCTCTCTTTCCCTATTTCTCTCTCTCTCTCTCTCTCTTTCTCTCTCCCTCTTATTGCAGCAATGTTTGTTTTTTTGCAAAACTTGTGTAAACGTTTGTTTTGGCAGTTCAAATTTTTCCAAATTGATCAGGTGACAACACTGCAAGACTTCTTGAACTTGTGAGTTCCACTTTAAAGCCTGATTTCTGTTTTCGCCTTGAAGGGTAAAAAATTATTTTGCTGTTTGGAAACTTAAACGGAAAGTGGCGAACGATGACAGCGCATAAAATTATGAGAGTTTCATGACCACGAAATGCGCATACACTTTTGTATAATACATTGAGTACACCCATGCATACACACACACACACATATATATACATATACATATATATATATATATATATATAAAGAAGAGAGTGAGATCAATATCTAGGTCATAGGTCAAAGGTTGACGTCAGAGTTCTCTCTCACATAACATCTGGGCAGCGTCTCAATGCTTGCAACGTACCGACAAAAATACTAGACTAATTTCCTTTTGTTTAATGCAGAATAAGACTGTTTACATAGAAGGTACAAGTAGGTAGAGGGTGCCGATGCAAAAAGAGAGAAAGAAAAGCAAGACTTAAAACTTTTCTGCGTGACTCATTATGCATGATGCATGACGATGGCATTAAGCGATTCAGAAGGTGAAGTTGCTGCTTTCAAACTGATTATTTTCATGAGCTGCTAAATGTTTGTCCAGTAAATGAGTGAGTCTCCTCAAAAGGTTGAAATTAGGAACCGATGTCGTGTAAAAACGGTTTCCTTTTAAAGATATGTTTCTTGAAACTCTACATTCTTAGTTCTAAGGCTTTCTGTTTACAAATATATGGGAAGCTGGATCACTGAAGATGGAAGATGCGAGGAAGAATGGAAATGGATTAAGAATATCAATGGCAAAGGTGGCTTTCTGGTAGAACAATGAGATAATGCCGACGAATATAAGGCCTCAAACTAGGTTGAGATTATTGAACTGCTACGTCTACTCAATGTTTAACTATGGTTGTGAGAGCTGGACAAGGAATAAAGCCATGCTCAATAAAGTAAATGCATTTGAGCATTGGTGCTACAGGAGGATGTTGAAGATAAGTTATCAATAAGGAAGTCAGAAAGAGAGAGAGGTTAAATACAAATTTGAGCTTCTTAAAGGGCATTGAAAAATAGAAAGTTGAAATTTGAGGTCATGTGCTAAGAGCATCCGGTGGTAGCACACATGTATCAGTATTGGAAGAAAAAGTGTGTGGTAAAAGAGCCAGAGGATGATCAAGATCAACGTGGACAGATGATATCACAGGGTGGACACGACTGGCGACTTATAAGATGGTGAAGAGGGCAGCGGAAGATAGAAATGATGGAAATCCATAGTAGTCAACTTTCTTTTAGAAGATGACAAGATGATGATGATGAAGGCTTTCTGCCAATTTTCTTTTTCTTTCAACTTTTCTGTCTGCAATAATTGCATTTATTGCTTTCGATATTCTAACTGGTGGACTAAAATTCACTTTAAAATATTGGTAAAAATTTCATTTATTGTGTACGTAGGGCTGCTCATCCTTTGGTTTAATTGTATTCTTTACATACTGTTTAGTATGTAACAGATGTTCTATTGATTCGTCAAAAATCAAACTGCAGTTATAGTGTTTCATGTATGCACGCAGCAGTCCACCAACATCCCGACATGTTGGATTCAAACTGCTCATGAAAAACTGACTATGTAATGAATAATTCAATGAATAACTTATCGATGTCTTTCAATATAAAATGGTTCTTTCTAAATATTGCCATTTAATGTTGCCATAAATCGCCTGATTTTCTGAACATCCTTATTACCGACATTGTATTAGTAGGATAAATTGAGCATAAAAGGAAATTATCGAACGCGTTATGTCTAAACTGAACTTGTACAATTCCCATCTAAATCATACAGTCTAATACTGTATGTTAGTTTAAGAGAACAAAATTTTAGATTACAAAATGAGCGTCGCCTTATCTTTCTTCTAAGAGTTTGAAGATAAGAGAGAACGTATCGAAGCGAACAAGATCTACCTACATGTGTAATGCGACGCGCTTTGTACTCGAAAAGATGTAATAATGATATCAATAATATTACAATAGTTGTTATTTCTAATCAGAATTTTGACATTTTCATTAGTTATCATTTGTTTTTATAATTATTTCATAACTTAGTTCATAAATTTTAAATTTCCTTCTTAAACATACATTTTTCCTTTGTGGCATGTTCATTGGTAGTCTTTGTTGATATTATATTATTGATATTAATTGATTATTGATATTATATATAATTTTGATATTCTTGTTGAAATTGTCATCGATATTAACGCGGTAGAGATGATATTATGTTTCTTATAAACTAATGAAATAAATAAATCATATATACTGACGACTGTGACTCCCTGTAATAGGGAGTTCATAGTCTTGCAGATGTGTTTTGTATCTCGTCAAAAATCTATAGCTGCTCCTTTGATCATACGAGGTTTTGTGTAGCACTTTGAACATGACATACTTCACTAGCACGACTGGCTACACATTTACTACTAGTAGCATGACTGGCTACACGTTGACTACTATTAGCATGACTGGCTACACGTTGACTACTATTAGCATAACTGGCTACATGACTGCTATTAGCATGACTGGCTACATGACTACTTGTAGCATGACTGGCTACACGTTGCATGCTATTAGCAGGACTGGCTACACGATGACTAATAGTAGCATGACTAGCTATGACTCAATAGTTGTCACATATGCAGCCATTGTCTCTGCCATGACCGTTCTGTCATGACCGTTCAGTGGGTCAAGGTTCAGTCTGACTGTAGACAATCACACTGACTCGTCACTCAACTCTACACGAGGCTTCCTTGACCTACTTACCGTCAGTCTACTCGAGGCTTCCCTGACCTACTTACCGTCAGTCTACTCGAGGCTTCCCTGACCTACTTACCGTCAGTCTACTTAAGGCTTCCCTGACCTACTTACCGTCAGTCTACTCGAGGCTTCCCTGACCTACTTACCGACAGTCTACACGAGGCTTCCCTGACCTACTTACCGTCAGTCTGCTCGAGGCAGCAGACCCTTGGGAGCCAGCAAACATAACTATAAGGGAGTTGGGGGGGGGGGGCTCGCCTCGTCAATAGCACTGCTTACTGATTATTAGTGCTAATGGACATTGGCCTACTTGATGCAGTGGCGTGTAGCCTTCTGCATCCTAAGTAGGTCAATGAACTTTAATGTTCCCTCATAGGCTATTTGCTTGGAGTACCAGGGCTTTGTTATACTCCAAGCCCTTACAGACTGGGCCGCTAGATCTGCAGTCTAGCCCAGTTGTCTGAGCCGACGGGCAGCATCATGGTGCAAATGTGTGAAGAACTGTTCAAATGATTGCAGTGGAGATGACTGTGTACACAGACATCACGCAACCGTTACTTTTCATACCAATTATTCAAATGAGAACCAATTCAAAACAACTCCAGGTGAAAGTAGGTCCTAGGTGAAAGAAGGTGTTGTTACTTGGAAACATGACCGCACCGGTGACACACACTGCAGTGGAATTAGTTTCTCCCCGGCACATGCTTCCTTTGTCTGCATTGACATATATAGATGGTCACATCATTCTCTCATCTCGAGTTGTATCCTTCCTTTTGTTATCTGCGACCACGCTGCGGCACGTTACGCTCTTGTATCTTGTTCTCTATTTAACACTCTTAACACGCATGCGTATTGATCGTCGCATAAATGTAGCATGAGATAATATATTCATTAATTGCATGTAATAGCAAACAACTTGTCAACACAATTAACTTTGCGCTAAAGAAAGCAAATGCCGATTCAAGACCATGTTTCGATCGTTTGAAAGTAAACCTCTGATGGTTTAAGGAAAAGCGGGTAGAACTTGGAATCACTGTGAATCTCGCACAACTCACCGCAGAAGGTATTATAATAAGAAGGCTATATAATGTCTGCACCAGTTTAATTCGACACTAAAACTGACGTCATTTTATTTATTTTGTCGCCATTTGTATTGTAATTTTTTAGTATTTACACAGAAGTTCTATGGTGTGTTTTGGATACGTTGTGTAAACAAGCATGATATTCAACTTTTCTACTTTTCCAAACAATAATTATTGTAAAATAAATGTGTTCATTCTCATTATTTTTCTATTATTTCGTAATTATTTGGTCATGATACTTCTAACATTAGTTCTTACCCAGATTTTTCTTCAGAAAATAACCTATTGTTTCACATTTACAGCGTATTGTGAATGCTGCATTAGAAAGCATACTATTAGAGCATTGTGACATATACACAACATAAACTACATATTTACATAATATATGTAGCATGTTAATTTCAATCTTCTTCAATCAATTCATAGTTTTGTGATACATTAAACTGAGGAATATGCCCACGCTTAGTCCTGTGTTCCTCTCTTGATTTCACATCCGTTCTTTAACACACATCTCTAATAAGGAATAATAAATTTTATTTACACTCTGTTTAAAAGCATATCGACGATAATTCAACAGAGGAGACGATTTTTTTCTTCAAATTGAAGGTCTCGGTAGTCAACCATTGCTGACAATTTCGCAGCCATCGTATCCGGAATAATTTCGCTATAGAGTCGCCATCTGGCGAATTGAACAAAACTATTTTAGTTTTAGTGCTTAGAAGAAGTTGCAAATGGATTTATCTTCAGAACGAAAACTTTGGGGTTTCAGACTGCTGCACAAAGACGAAAACATCTGCAGATTATTCACCAACATAGTGCAGCTCGGCAAGTATTGTGCAAGAATTGTGCAAGTATTGTGCAAATATTGTGCAAGTGTTGTGCAAGTATTGTGCAAGTATTGTGCAAGTGTTGTGCAAAGTATTGTGCAAGTATTGTGCAAGTGTTGTGCAACTATTGTGCAAGTATTGTGCAAGCATTGTGCAAGTATTGTGCAAATATTGTGCAAGTATTGTGCAAGTGTTGTGTAAGTGTTGTGCAAGTATTGTGCAAGTATTGTGCAAATACTGTGCAAGTACTGTGCAAGTGTTGTGCAACTATTGTGCAAGTATTGTGCAAGTATTGTGCAAGTATTGTGCAAGTGTTGTGCAAGTATTGTGCAACTATTGTGCAAGTATTGTGAAAGTATTGTGCAAGTATGGAACAAATGTCGTGAAATATTTGTGCGCGAGTTATAGACTCAAGAGACTTGAAGGAGTAAGGCAATAATTTGTGCAAAGTACGAGTGCTATAATTTAAGCAAGAATCGTACTAAGATGGTGCAAGAGTGGCATAGGAGTTGTGCAAGAGTTGTGCAAATATAACTGAATAACTGTGCAAGGCTGTGCAATAATTGTGCAAAGATGACGGAAAGGGCTGTGCAATGATTGTGCAAAGATGACGGAAATGGCTGTGCAAGGATGGTGGCAAGGGCTGTGCAAGGATGGCGGAAAGGGCTGTGCAATGATTGTGCAAGGATGACGGAAAGGGCTGTGCAATGATTGTGCAAGGATGGCGGAAAGGGCTGTGCAATGATTGTGCAAAGATGACGGAAAGGGCTGTGCAAGGATGGCGGAAAGGGCTGTGCAAGGATGGCGGAAAGGGCTGTGCAATGATTGTGCAAGGATGACGGAAAGGGCTGTGCAATGATTGT
>JAQFYQ010002484.1:0-11643 GCA_034694885.1 Buchholzia appendiculata
TCAGTAAATATGTATATTTCCTGGTATTTTTAGTAAATATGTATATTTCCTGAGTGAATCAGGAAATATACATATTTCCTAATCATTTCAGGAAATATACATATTTACTGATTATACATTTTTACTGTAACATATATATGCAGACCTTACATGAACATGACAACTAAATGAGTAACAATACTTGTTAAATAAATAATATAAAATTGTTCATATCGATATAGTTCATATAATGTTTATCTCATCGAATTTTGATTACAAATAGTTACTGCAGGAAAACGAATGGAGCTGTTGTCAACAATGTCCAAGTTAACGTTGACCGGATGGGAGGCGAGCAACAGAATTTGTTGAAGTATGAGATAAATGAGTATAATACAAACACCCACCACGGTCACTGACCACACTACCCTAAAGAGATTCAAAAAGGTTGCACACAATAAAACAGTATTATGTACTTTCCTATTTTGTTTATCGAAAAGAGTACATTATAGTATATATATTCATGTGCATAGTCCGTTTACGCCAAGCTTCCTACCGCTCACGAGAAAAGCGTTATGCCTGGAATCAAATTCTGCTGGAATCGAATCCTGCTGGAATCCTGCTTTCCCAAGCAGACGTATTTACTACTTGACCATTCGTTTCTCCCGCTCGCTGGATCATTACCACACTACAGGATGGGACGTGTCGCTTAAGGTGAGGCGACATTGAACGTAATAGCTGGACAAATTTCTTTAACCATTAAACAATAATCCTAGTAATTTAACCTTAAGTCGTTATAAAATTAACCTATGGGCTAAAACCATAGACATAAAGCCCTAAAACCTAGTCTTAAAAAGAAAACAGCACTAAAGTCATAACAATAAAACCATAAACTTCAGTCTTCAAAAATGTAATCCAGATGGATTGTAAATGTTATGCACTGCCTGACACCTTCTCCGTTGCGCCACCGAGCTCCGGCAGCATAGAGTTACCAAGAGTAACGAAATTACTATACTACTCGTATTAAGCTAGTATTATATACATGTTACACAACTTTTAGAATGACATAATTGTCGAATTAATTTATATAACATGCCGCTTCAGTCGTTTTCCTTATTTTTAGTGGGGGTCGTTTGTGTAGGAAACTTGTTATGCAGGAACTGCTTTCCTACTGAAATCTTAGCTTTGCACTTTCTTGAAAACTAACGTTTTGCCGTGACTTCATACCTTCATAAAAGTAAATTATTTGAACCAACCATTGGCATTACAGCCATAATGATACGTAATTATACAATAATTGTATGCTTTTAAAAAAAACAGTCTAATTGTCGCTTAAGACGCGTAATTTTTATATAACTAAGAGATTTATTTGTTTATTTATTTAATCTTCAAAACTATAGATAGATATGTAAATGTGAATTTGGAAAGTCTGTTTACGATAAGCCTCCTTTCAAACAGTAGTAGCAAATTATGCCTGAATTGGGAAACAACACTTTTCAATAACCACACGACCCGCATGAATCGTACTATGATTTCTTAAGTTTTAAACTTATAGCAACTCACCATCACAAATGGTGATCTATATACTAGATGGCTCGCATGATTACTAGGTCGGAGTTTAGTTTTATACCGGAGTACGCGTGTCTACAGGCACCTGACGGTAAATTCCTCGAGGTAGTGTTATTGCTGCTCATGAAGGAACCTCCATGTGATTAGCGCTACATTTCACTTACTCATTTTCTCAATAAGTAAAGAATGCAGTTTGTGGTAGCTAAATGAAGTCAAACTGTTGCCTTGAGAAACACATTTCTTGTGCCTTCTGCCATAATTATATTATTTATTGACTTTGTTTGCATTGTAAATTTTTGATAAAATCCTGATTTATTTCCACTTAAGTGCAAAATTAAGAAAATTTCATTTTGAGACGGCATTAGGATCGTAAGACAATCCTATTATTGACTTTGTTCTGCCAGCTGTGTTTTGACGATAAATTTAGGCAGGGCATTGAAGCTTAACATTATGCAGTTGCAATGTGTTTCTGTTCATTGGTCCTGTGTTGTTTTCTTGCAAAATCAACTTGACGTGAGCCATGTTTAAGCGAAACTTGCAGACGAGAAACTTTTACTAAATGTATTAAAATTCGCAATTCTCCTGGTGTTCAGTCTCAGTTTTAAGTGGTAATATTAATTATATGATCAGAAAGCTCCCTGCATGCTCTCTCGACATACATACTCCATCTTAGTTAGATTCACAAATCAGCGACATTTCGATATGAGCATGTAATTAATTGCAATGTCAGAAATTTGAGTAGAAATTTCTGATATGAGCAGGTAATAAAATTCAAGGTCAACAATAATAAGTACACATTTTGTATACTAGTACGAAATTAATTTCAATTTTAATTAGGGCCTATATGAGTAGAAATTTCAAGCATGAGTATGTAATTAATTTCAACGACTTGAGTAGACAATTCTAGTATGGGAACGTTATTAACACCGATATCAAGAAATTGAATAGAACTGTATAGACTGCCGATTCAAACGTCGTAAATATGAATTGTTAATTTTCAATTCTCTCACGACGACATCATAAAGCAGGAGATTTATGACTGAGAGGTGCGAAAGGCAATTCATTCCTAGACCCGGCGAAATAATGAGAAATGTGCGTGTTAATTGTGTTTTTAGTGCAAGCAGAGAACCTCATATCTTAACCTAATTATGTTGTACAGAATTGCTTTAATCAAGTTGAGGAAACCAATTTCAAATGTGTGAAGTTGTAGTTGGTGAAGCAAAATGGCCACCAAATTCTAACATTGAGGAATTTCTTATTTTAGGACTTCATAAAAATATTAGTTATCGTCCAAACAGCATTGCCTATAATGAGCAGCAATTTTGGTGCGAGCATAATTAGTAATTGAGTCCGCAACAATATTTTCCGCAGCCAGGATTTTATTTTGGATGTCTTTTTGACCTCCACCAATATTTGGCGTCTTTTTATCAGATGGATGTACCTTATTTTAAAGAAAACGCCGCAAAAACCTTGTCCAACCGAAGAAAAATTGTTAGGATTTAAACCCGTACCCCAATCCCCCCCTCAGGTAGCCCTGTATGTCACCGTTTAAGTTCTATGTCATGTGGCTATAACGATGTCTTAGGTCACATATGAAATCAAAATATTGTATATGGTTTAAGTTATATCACCCTAAGCAAAGGGAGCGTTCAAAACCGCTACCATTCTCTTGTCACAATTTCAATATTTTGGAATAGGATTCAGCTTTGGTTTGTCAGCATGAATGAGGATGAAGATAATTTACACATTTCAGCTCAATTTTTGCCTGAAAACTTTAATTTCAGAATATATTGCAATTTAATAATAAAAAAATAAAAAATAAAGTTTTTTTTCATAATTATAATTTGATTTCTCCGTGTTATGTTACCGCCCTTGCGAAGCCCTTGCGATGTCGTGTGGTAAATCACCACGATAACAAAACCTATGTTTATCGATACACGGCGTCGGTCGTACATTGTAAACACTTTGCTGTGTATTTATTTAACTTTGTTAGGAAGTCGTTGCCAGACATATTATGATGAGCACATTCGATCATTCAGTCTGTGAATTGCTTTTTTTCTCACGGCGAGGCCTCAAACGTACAATGATGCGCCTATCGCGGTGTTTCAACTCTCAAAATTTGGGTTTCACATTGTTTATCCCTTATTTGTCTTAGCCACTTGCATACACCCCCAGCATTTATGTGTACCCTCAATTCAATTTTCGCTAAACCCCTCCCCTGGGAGTGATAGCAACCCCGCTGGGGTTGCTAAAATATTTAATCAATTTTAGAAAATTCATATGCAGATAGCCCTTGCTCTGGTTCCAAAAAGTTTTACCACACGTCATCCCAAAAATGGGTGCGCCGTGTGAAATTCTTTGCACTCCCAAACATTTTTGGACACCCCAGTTCTAAATTCCTGGGAAAAATGTTAAATACAATTCACAATTTGTTACGCCTCAAAAGCGATTTTCTAAAATCAGCAGAACGGCAGCATACACGATGGACTATAAAAGCATCTAGCCATATGTTGAGTATCTTAAACTTGATAAAAGTATAATATATTATATATTTATATATTATGGTTCAACCTATGTTAACACTTTCAAAATTGGTGGACACCAGTCTATTTTTGGTTCCTGGAATTAAAACAAATTCCCAAAAAAATTTGGACAATAATTAGTGTCGCTACCAAACCTGTTAGTTTGCATTGAAGGATATTGTTGTTCTGCTCAACTTTCACAAATCGGGGCACAAAACTTGGCATTTAACATGTTCACAGGCATGATGTTGTCATAAAAATTTATATGTTGACAACAGAAGATAAAGCCTACATTTTTGGTTATTGTCTACCTGAAGGACGGCAGTTCCCATGTTTTAGACACTTTACTTTTATTTTGTATTTTTTTCTACTTATCATCATAACGTTTCCATTTCTTATAATTTATTCCATGATGTTTTTGCGTTATATATTAGAGCCAAAAAAGGAAAGTTACTATATATTCTGCGGTTACCTTCATCATTTAATTGAATCAAGGGCCGTAGCCAGAAGTTCATTTCCGGGGTTTGACTTCCCATAATTGTTTGACGGAGTTTAATCTGAAGCCCCTCCTCCTTAAATAAAGCCGTGCTAGAATCGTTCCAAACGCAGTTCTTACGCAGAGCCATGGACATTCTCGAGCTCCAGAGATTCTGATATTTAAAACGTAAAAATAATACCTGGAATTCCATCAATTCAGTTGAATATCAGACATCGTCATCTGACGCAATTTTTTCAAGCTCCTTTTTTCAAACTCCTACTTAAATATCAGTGAAACATTTAACATTATGAACTTAACGTGCAGTCTACTGAGTCTAGCGACGGATGGATCAGACAAAATGAGTTCAGCTGCGCTCTGCCGCGTTAAGCCCATTTAGCATCTCACGCGCGTCGCAGGTTCTAGATGATGACGTCATCAAGTTACAACCTCTAAAGTTAGGCCAATGTATTTTGCACATTTTCCTTACATACAGTCAAAAGATCATCAAAAATTATGGGGCCATTTTGAAACAAACCCAGTGTAAAACGGTTATCGATATATATTTTTACCCAATATAATTTTTTATTCTTGTGTTTCAAATTTGTTTTGGTATTTATACTAAAGCTATTTGTTTTGAACTTTTAATTTGCCTGATACACTGTATTTTTCATATATTTTCGATACATTTTATTTCATTTCAGTTGTTTTCTTGTATTACATACGAAGAAGGTTATTACGAATGGCTACTGTAACTTCATGTGTAAGATAAAGAATATATCTTAATATAATTATATCTTGATATAGCTGCAGTTGATTCTACCAAATCCATTTGCAACTTTCACATTCTTAAAAAATTACCAGTATATCTTTCGCTTTTCATTACTCATGTCATTGTTTGTCTTCATTTTGCTTTCCTTGCATTTGTGCAATTCTTGCAATTTAAATTACTTGCTTAATTTATCTCCTTCGCATACTTTACAAGGAGCCAAATAAAATGAAATAAAAATGTTGCCAATAATAAGAAGCAAATATGTTTAACCTTACATTTTTTCTTGCAATTTTTATTTCCTTGTAATTTTCATTCATTTATAGTTCCAGAAAATGTTTTCATTAATTTGCTATTACCTCTATTTTCCCAAGTCGTTTGGTATTCCTTTATTTGCAATTTCTTGCAATTTCTACTCAATTGATTTTCAAAGTTGCTCATTGCCTTTGCTATTCCTTGCCATTTACATTCGTGGCATTTTCAACATATCCTCGGTTGTAGCACAGCGCGTTTGATTTGAATGAATCTTTGTCTGAATCATGCTTTCAAATATGAAGTAAATGATTTTACTTTTGTCATTTACAGATAGCGTTGCGTGTGTCTATTTTAAATATAGCTTACTCTTTTCAAATTTGGATCCATTTTTACAATTACGCCCTTAAGAAAAACCTTGCTAGTGCTAATTGTGTCAAATCCTCCTTTGGACGATATATTATGATTTTGAAAAAGTCTTTATCTTAGAAATCATTTACACATGGCAACTTGATGGCCATATGTGTATTTTTGCCACATGTGTATTTAAATAAATGTGTGTATTTATATATGCAATTGTATTTGAATAATATATGTGAATTTATATTTTGTCATTTGTTTTGTCCTTATGTGTATTTTAAGTTTACATTGGGATGGAAACAGGGCTAATGGAATTCAGCACGCCAGAATTACGTTAACACATGAGGTTCACCCTTGTAAAAAGTAACTTAAAGCTTATTTCAAAAGCTTGATGCTTGCTTAATTTAAGAAGTCAATCTAGTCTATATATTGCTATTCAATAAAAACAATGTGGACATTGTTTCTGATGATCAAACAACGTGCGTGCTCCTGGAACAGATATAACCGCATTAACTAATTAGAAGTCAATATCATTTATCATTGTATATTTTGCTTTTTACATGACATCAACTTTGTCAAAATGTGCATATAATTTTCACCGTTGTTATACATGACAATAAAATCATCTTCATTACATATCGATTAGTGAATGATGGCTGATCATTGCAAATTGTCATTCATTTCTGTCGTTCACTGTTTTTTAATCTCCTGGTATCACGCGAGTTTTAGTCCATCTCATAATTATGCCATTCAATCACATAATTCTTGATAGCAAAAAATGTATATATATATATATCTTATTTTTCTCAGAATTAATTCTTTACAAATAAACATAATAAGTCATTCAATTTAGCAACAGAGAATCTAAACGACTGGCTAAAATAGGCTTTACCTTCGAATGTAATGTGTTCTTGAGGAGGCGTATCGAAAACCATGCAGTGACATAGATAGTAGGAAGCTGTTACAATCTTTCGCCAGATATTCCTCCGTTGGATTTCCCTGCTTCATGTCAGCCTCAGGCATGTCTTCTAGGTGCATTAAAACAAAACACGTAGATGTAGAGCTCGAAATAAAACAGCAAATTTCCTTCCAATTATTGCCTCTCAATATAATACAGTAAATGTGTTCTAAATTACTTGAAATACTGGAGTGTGTTTCCAAGAACATATCACACCAAATTTATTTGTTGATCATAACTATATTCACGAGTTTACTGTCATGGCAACGACGTCGGCCACATGCAGTTAAGCCCATGCGCCTCTCGGCTGTCCAGTTGTTGTTGTTTGTGTCCCGTCCTAGCCCCGTCTAGGGCTAGGGCCTCGTTCCGTCTCCGACTGCCTACCGGGTGTCCTCTCACAGCTGAAGCAGATCAGCCACTGACACAGGGTCTCTCCACAAGTCCAGTGGTTCCAGGTTGTTGTTTTTTCATTGAGTGGCACGAGAAGAGTTATGAGGGGTAGTGGTTATGGATTTTTCAGAGCGGGCAGAGAGGTGATGGATGATTTTGTGGGTTGATTTTGTGAAGGTATGAGTGGAGGAATGGTGATTTATTGGTGCGGAGTTGTGCGAGTGTTCGTCTAGTTTTGCGGTTTAGGGTTTCTTCTGTCTTGTTTATGGTTGGTGGCTGTTGTGGTATTAATTTGTTTAGTTGTTGTGTTTGAAGTTATTACTGAACGGATTTAGTGTTTATTGTTTGAGGTACAGCTTGATAGAGTCTGTTGTGATTGGTGTGCTGTTGTTTTGGATATCGATATTGTACTGGTCCCAATCATTGAAGATGGTTATTTTCACCTGTCTTGGGCATTGTGAGTTTATAGTTAGTTGATGTGTTGATGTAGTGCTTTTTGTCTAAGTTGTAAGGCGTGCAGTTTGAGATAGTTTGCAAATTGAAGGATATGAGTTGATAAGATGATAATGATAGAGCTGTGATAAGAGCTGTATGATATGATGTATGATAAGAGCTGTCCAGTCACGTGACTGAACTCCTCGGGATTGATCTATTCACTACGCTTAATATTTGAGACGAGACAATCTAATTCAAATAATTTATTAAAATGTCGCAGACTGGAGGATTTAAGTCCCTCCACGTTAATTATCACCAAGAGCAGGTTTCACGTAGTAAAATTGTTGCAATTTTTATTCGCTTACACACACGACCAATAATTCTAATTGGAAACCAATCTACTGAAGTAAATTTGGAGTAAACTTGAGGGTTTATTTCGAGCTGCTTGTACATTTCCTTAATTTTTTGAGTGTATGACAAGGCGATTAAGCAAAAACACATTTTATAATAAAGCAGAAATTCTCACAGTTAGGTAAATGCAATAACTGAAATAATATTTGTCAATATATTTTTCTCATTAGTTTGAAACCATCGGCAGCTCTGAAAATGTATGGTTAGGTAAGGATACCATAGTGTCTCAAGCCTCAATGTATTTCTCGCGAAATAACGTGTGCAAGGGACAAGCAAGTACATATTGCTAGTAGAAAGAGAAAACCCATTTCACTGACCAATATCGTCCTTTTATGACGTCACTGCTATATTGTGATCTGAGTCAGCAATAACCAGGCCTTCAAACGTAGTCATAGTTTTGCATTTGAGTCGTCACATTTTATTAAATAATTATCGTCATATTCATTTTTGAATTTAGTTTCTGAATACAGTATTGATAAATAAGTTTGAAAATAGTATAACATTTGAGCCAAAAGTGCGCATAGAAGTACTTGAAATCGTTACTCGAAAGCAAGTGCAAATATCAAGAAGTTGAAGTAAAAAACATATTCTGTAATATGTTGTTATCGAAGTGCTTATTAGTATAGCACGTCTGAGCTGCAGCATCTTTGTTCGCCGAAATAAAATAACAGGTGGTAATTTTGGTTCTACCAATAAATAATGATGTTTAGGAATTGTTCACTATTGGTGCGAATATTGGCACTCCAAAATTTGGACATAAAACGCGAACTATAAAAGATTGCACGTTAATTTGCTCAAAATTATATGAAATAATACTGTAGATTTAATATTATTGTGAATTTCATTGTGTGATGGTTATATTTAAAAAGCTTAAAACAAATGGAAGGAAGTTCTACACTGTAAAAGAAGTTCGTCGTCGTCGTCGTTGCCTTAATCATCACCGTGATCGTAAGCGATATCGTGATCATGGCTGTGGTCGTCATCGTCTTCTGGTCGTCATCGTTATGATCATTATCATTATCATCATCATCAGCATCATCATCATCATCGTCATCAACATCATCATCATCATCATCGTCATCATCATCATCATCGTCGTCATCGTATCATCATAATCGTCATCTTCATCGTCGTCGTCATCACCGTCATCGTCGTCTTCGTTCAGATGTAATGCCACATGCACTTCAATACGTCGCACATCTAATCTGCAATGCAAGTTACCATAACAACAAATGTAACGTGTTTGGCGTCTTCTACATAGAAGTTTGTTGATCTCTCACGACAGCCTTCAGCCTGACGTAGTGCAAGGTTCACCTCACCGGAGCCAGTGTATTAGGTAAACACGTTAGTTTGCTAATTAGTCATAAAGCTTATATTAATATACTGATTGGTAGGCGAGGTGCAGAGAGTACAAAAAGTTGCCAGATTTTGTTACTACCTAGCCCCGGAGTTGAAGCCCTGACCTGTAGCATACGAAGCGAGTACCTAGCTGACTGAGCTATCGGCCGCTCCATCATGACAATACATCATGTGCAACATCAATGTTTGGAGACTTGTGGAAACTGTATTAAATCCATATTTATAATATTTGTTGCACTCTGCAACATTTAGTAACAAAAATATAGTTAACCACTGTGACAGAATACGCCGTCGTCATATCTATTTACTACCTGGCCTACATGAAACAGTTTAAACAAATAAATTTCGAATCACGGGACAGATAATAGATAAGATCTACTTTTAGTACGAAAGCCTAAAACATTACCTTATCTGGATTAATTTGGGTAGAGGCACCTGAACAGATATCTTCATAGCTAAATTTATGGAGCTCCTTATCTAATGTATTACATCAAAATTAATCCAGATAAGGTAATGTTTGATGCTTTCGTACTAAAAGTAGATCTTATCTATTATCTGTCCCGTGAAATTTATTTGTCAGTTTAAAGATTTATTGTGAATATGTGGCACTCTCAAACGTTTATAATTTGCTCAGCGATATTTACCGCTTCCTCGCGCCTGTCGAGAGCATTGCGTGCGTTCCTGAGCAGCGAGTCGTACTCGAGATACTCGTGCTTAGTCAACAGTCTCTCAGCCATCACTAGAGTACGCAGTCCTAACTGTCAAGCATAGAAACAAAGTGTTAACAACTTTCTCTTAGTCCCAACTGTCAACAACAAAGTAACATAGATTGAAAGTTCATGCACGCTTTAAAACTTCACTTGTAGATATGGTTTGATATTTGCTTTATTATAACTGCTAGTATGAACTGATATTGCTTTTGTATTCCTGGATATTATTCACTGCAATTTTTTCAGATTGAAGCATTTAGTTAATAGGTGACTGTGTGATAAGGCAATAGTCTTCTAAAGTAGCCTTTGACAATTATTCAATTATTCATATCTTTTCTTTGTATGTTGGAATTATATGCTATTGTCATAATAAACTCTCTCTCTCTCTCTCTCTCTCTCGCTCTCTCTTTCTCTTTCTCTCTCTCTCTCAAATAAATTAGCAAATGTAGCAAATAAATTGGCTTTGCTTTATTTAGTCTAAATGAATACTTACTGATTGTATACTTATATTGAATCCCTGTGGAGGGGGGGGGGTGGTTGAGCATACTGCGACTGCATACTGTGCACAGCCTGGTAAATTGAATGTCATAAAAGGCGACCAAGTGCTAGTAGTCTTATCAGAGCGGTATATAGCATGAGTGTAGACTAGTACTACCATCTGCTCTTTGGTTTTTTTCATGGCGGTGGAGTCAGCCTTTGCTTGCCAACCCTACCGAATCAAAAGAATCGAATAATTTGTTTAGAGGAAGAGAAATCACCCATTCTCGGTACGGGTTGGCGTCAACAACAAGGGTATGCGGCCCATGCAATTCAGTCAAAATGAGCCCACAGGGACATTACATTTAACCATTCCTGATAATACAAAAACTGATGTAAAATGTTAATAATTATGATGATCGTGATCGCTTTTAAAGAATGAGCTCAAGAGACTATTCTAATCGTTAAGACATCAAAGAATAAGTTTAGAACGTACAACTCCAATTCCTTCCTGTTTGCATACCTTGCACAGTGCTGCATGTGGCACTGGCATGCTGGAGGTACTGTAAGATATTCAATCAATTGTTAAAGTGGATTATATTATCTGATCAAATAACTGAGAATCAAGGAATACTTGTCGCTGCAAAATCATACAAATATAGACAGTCCAGATAATGTGATAAGAGAAAAAGCAACATGGCTTTTATCATCGATCTTCATGTATTTGCAACGTAAGTATGGGATAACCTAATGTTCTGTTGACTCACAGCAGCGAAGTCATTGATGTGCTGTTCAACGGTCTCCACATCTCCTTCAATGATGATCTCGAACAGAGCCGTCTCAGCGCCTTTACACATCAACCATACTTCCCCTGTCACATAAAATAAAAATAATTACACATACTAGGCATACCTTGCTTGTAAATTCGAGTTTTTTCTTACTTACTCTCGCTCTCTCTCTCTCTCTCTCTCTCTCTCTCT
>JAQFYQ010002485.1:0-11642 GCA_034694885.1 Buchholzia appendiculata
TCTCTCTCTCTCTCTCTCTCTCTCTCTCTCATTTTTCATAGATCTGTTGAACAAATTCAGAACATATTCGTCAGAATATGAAGTTGTTGGATGCGGTCAACACGAAATCATTTCTAAAAACATAAAATGCAATGCTTTAATTCTTCTCTGTGATCATCGCTAAGTAAAACCGAATGAGTCTAAAAGCTGCGAGTGTGTGAATTTGTCTTACCTACCGATTGTGCATAATTATAATAAGTTGATCTGTGTCAAAATCTTTGTTCGACGTTAGCCTGAATACTTTATGCCCAGACTTTATTTTCTATATTACTGTAATTATTGGTCTTCTTTTGGTCGTTCAGTGATACCATTTGTTTTGCATGATCGGTTGATGTTAAATGTTTCGTTTTGAAACTGATGCTGTCATTTGTGTAAAATGAAAAAGAAAGCTATATCATCAGAGCTTTCAGCTAAGTTCTCAATATTTAATGTATGTAAGTTAATGATTAATGTGTACACGTTTGTATACACATGAAGTCAATGTATGTCGCTCTATGTGCATTTATCTGTGTGCATTCTGACGTAACGTTGTGTAATGAATTGGTTCAGCTATTACAAACCTTGGTCCAGCTATCACTGTAACGGAAGATCACAGTAAGCCGGCGGGGGAGGAGGATTTCACTACCTACTATGGCCTGCAAGCGTACACAGAAGAGGGAGGTATTGACGAGTACATCCACTTGTGCGCCCTACATTTCATCCCTACATTTCATCGCTTCTTCCTTGCGTTGCACACTTACTTTTATAAACCTGACAGTGGCGGTGGCGTTGTAGGCTTTATGGTAAAAATTGTGTCAGGTTTTTGTCAGATGGACTTTTTCAGAAACATTAGTGCAATAAATAATCCAGTGAGCTTGCAAATCTCTGAATTGCTGACTTAAAATAATGATTATGACTTATTTCTTATAGCATAATAAGGATAGTCAATCAGACTTTCTGTGATGGAGACCAGATGCAATGTTGCAGTTTCATCGCTGTCTCAATAACTTACGCTTGAAACAGAGCTTCTCTTTATGTCCTTCAACTCAAACTTTCATTAATCACAGTTTTTTATTCTTAATTATTAAATGTTAACAAATCATTTTTCTTTCCAGTTTCATTTCCTCTGCGTTTTTTTTACTACACGGCTTTCAACTCGGCACACATTTCACAAGATTAATTGATTTTGCATCAGCTTGAAGATCTTCAATGTTCACCGGTGGTTAGCTGTCAAGTACTGTGCGCATCAAGAAAATCGGAGTGGATATTTTTTAAGATAAAGGGTTAAGGGAGCGAGTGACCCCCCCCCCGACGCCCAATCTCAGAGCTCATCTTCATCTCAGTGTTCTGCCTTCAGGCAGGTCCATGGCTTCCAATAACTTCATCGATCTTTGTCTTCTGCTTTCAGTTCGATTTATTACTTCTATTCTTTCTAACATGTTAGTTTTAGTGCATTACCTTTTTTTCTTTCCAATTTTTCTGCCCTCGAATGCATCTTGCGAATTGGTCGACTTATACCAGGGATGTGAATGCTGATTGGTTGCCTGGTTTCCTCTGTTCTCTTGGAGGTTCATCATTCTCACACGTGTCCCGCACGCCCCTCCCGGCGCATAATATTGTTGTGAGGGAAAATCTCGGTGACGTCACACATCCTTCTGCTTAGATTAACACACTATGTCACGTGGTTATTATAGCATTGTCAACACGTAGCAATGTTCAGTTTTTAGTAAATGTATGGAATTATTTCAAATATTTATCAGCGTTTTTGTCGTCGTTTGGATTATGTTGAATTTTTGATGTTTTACATTCAGTTGTTATTTATACATGTGTTTTGTAGTTATAACGTTATGTTCAGACGATTTCAATAAACACAATTTAGTGTCTTGGTTGCGTTATAACGGTTGCGTTAAGCCAGAGTGCAAACATTCCAGGGCTGTTCTGTTTTCATGGCAATGCTTGTGCGACGATGATGCTTTCCAATTTGTACCTTTCACTCAGTTTGTTATATGTGTATTTCCATCCTTGGAAAGCCACAGTTGGATTGGCGTCTGTTCAAAAGATGGATAGATCTTGGTTTCCGTTGCAAGGAGGATGAAACTTTCCTTGCTATACTCTGGAGCCTGGAGTCTGGAGCCGATCTTTGACAGCACGGATGTTCTCGAACACGCGTGGAATCAGGCGCTCTTCGTGACCTGTGAACTGGATGACCTGTGAACTTCATGACCCCGTGAACTGGATGACCTGTGAACTTCATGACCCCGTGAACTGAATGACCTGTGAACTTCATGACCCCTTGTACTCCTCACGCTGTCTTCTCTTCAGTAGATCACACATCTCTCCTGGATTCGCAGCTCCAGCAGAGTTTATGTTTCGTTTTCAAATTAGTTTTTGCTCTGAGTTTCTGTTTGAAACAGTTTGCTGTCAGTTTGGTTTGTGAGTCTTATTTTATTGCTGCTTATTTACGGTATTTATATCAGTGTTTATTTGAATGTTTATTTACTTGGTTGACTCGTTTGTGTTGCGGTTATAAGTGTTTGTACAGTGTGATCCCAAGTACAGTGCTTTCTGCTCCTGGTTTATCTTTTATTTTCTATAGGCCTACGTAATATACAGCATGCATAAATGATGTCAAATGTGTGCTGTTGAAACCGTACTTCTATTACAAAGTTTAATTGTACAGTTGAATATAATCAAAGCAGATATCTGTTAGATATGGTGTTGTAAGACTGCAGTCCCACGAGGTCTAGGGTTCGGATCTTGATCGATTCTATACTATTATATATGTTACTATAACTGCAGCGTGTTAGTTTTGCATGAATGTTCAGTAACTCATTGTATTAACCAATCAGATGCTTTCTTTGCTGTTACGACCAATCAGTGAGCAGCGTTATTCTCTGACCCCAGCGAGTCAGGCTGTCTCTAACGCGTGTCTATTGCCAGCGCTTCACTCCACTGACTGCGCACTACTAACTATGCATGCTGTATGTTGCATTGATTATTTAATCAATTGTAGAGACGACCGACTATGTGACAACTCAGTATGAAGAGGAGGCAAGAGAACGAGAGGACGGCCAAGCCACGCCCCCTCACTACGAGGAACAGGCTCCGGAAGTAGCTCATCAAGTAGATCGTCAACACCTTGAATCAAGTTCTTTCACCGAGTCACGTGATGTGTACCAACAAGAGGAGCCTGCTGGGCAAGATGGCGGACAGCAGAGTGGCGTTGATGACGAAGTGGAGCAAGAACAGGAACAAGAAGATTCTTATCGACAAGAATCTGTGACATACTCACAGTCTGAATATCGCGAGGAACCTGAGGAGACTGAGCCAGAACAACGTCAGTTCGTGGAGGAACCTGAGCCCGAGGAAGAACGTCATGAAGAGGTGGATGAGCCAGGAACTGATCTTGACCGTGAAGCTGACCTTGACCAGCAGCAGAGAGAGGATTCAAGAGATGATGAACATGAGATCCAGTCATACGATCGATATTCAACCAGTGACATTCATGACAGAAACACTATGACAACTGCAAATGAAGCTGAATATCGCTATGAAACGGAAGAAGTTGAACATGAAATTCCACCTCAGGAAGACGTGGAAGAAATTGAGCCTACAATTGTGCAGCATGCTGAAATGGAAGAAGATCAGCCTGAGTTTCGTGATTATGAAACTGAAGAACAGATAGAGGCTGAAACACGTGATGAAATAGAAGCATCTCAGCCAGACGTCGTACAGTACGAAGAAGTGGCTGAGACTGAAACAGAACCTCGTCACAGAGAAGAGACTGAACCGCAAGGACACGAACAAGAGATTGCTGATGATGTGGACCAGGACAAGGAAGTACAGAATGCGGCAGAGACCGGTGACGTTCAGATGAGCAACAGAGAAATGTTCGCAAGGTTCAACAGAACAACGACGCTGACCAACTCACAGAGTGATGAGGATGACGTCGCTAGCCTGACGAAACCAGCCGTGTCTAAGCATGTCGTCATCTCTGAGCATGACGAGGAGGAAGGTGTGTCAGAGCACGAGGTAGAGTCCATCAAATCTGACCAGGAACCTCCTGCTGTCAAGTCCGGTCATGAGGAAGAACTGTTCATGGCAGACCAGGAACATGATCTCATCAAGTACGATCATGACGAAGACTTGATCAAATATGATCATGAGGATGACTTGATCAAATACGATCACGACGAAGAGTCTCATGGTCAAGGCCATGTGGATGAGCCAGCAAGGGCCAAGCAGACACCTGCCGCCCAGAGACCAGCGTCGTTTCTCGGCATGCCGGCGATATCAATCCAGGCGGCCAGTCCGATGGTATTGAGTCCAGTGGAAGACCAGGTGGGATTCACGGTGACCTCCGCATCTCCGGACTCTTCCAATGAGGTAGATATGCACAAAGTCGCCGCTGGTCTGGAAGATAAAGAAAACAGTGAAACCTTTGTTGCTGGTACTGAGGAAGACGATGATGAGGAACACAGGCGTGGAGGCGAAACAGATTTCAAAATATACGTATCAAGTAAGGATGATTATTCTGAGGAACCGGCAGGTGTTGTTCCAGACGATGAAGATGTTCAGGTTTCAAAGGAAGACCCAGATGTTGATGAACCAATGCAGAGCCAGTATGAAGAATCCACATACATGTCAAACACTCATAAGCACTTTTCAGAAGATATCATTTCTGCAGGAGATCAAGAAGCAGGAAGAGGTGATGAAGAAGAAACTGAGAGGCGTGAGTTAGAAGAAGAAGATGGAGAGGTTGGACAGGAGGGTGATGACCACAGAGCTGATGCTCAGGAACAGCCAAGTGACGATGAACAAGATGCCAATAGATACGAATCCAACATTACTGAAGAAGATCACACCATTAGGTACACATCAGAGCGTGATGACGAAGAAAGAAACGAGGAAGAAATGACGAAGAGAAAGGATCTGATTGATTCTGGAGCTGCTGAGATAGATAAAGACTATGAAGACCACGACTATGAGAACGTTCCCAGTCGCAGTTACATTGAACAACAGCAGCAGTACAGCGAGCGCTGCCACGGGGCGGCCGACGAGGAGATGATTTTACACAGCGACAGATACATCAAGAATGAATATGAAGAGCAAGAAACTTTTGGAGAGGAGCCAGAGCCGTCAGCAGATGCAGAAGAGGAGTTTAGAGGTCAAGGTCACGATGAAGGTCTTGTGCAAGATGAGGGCATCGACATTGGCGAGTCAGGAGAGTTTGATGGCAAGAGTGGTCTCGGTGATTCGCAAGAGGCTTCAGCAGCAAGACCACAGGATTATCTCGACTTAAGTCCATTGCAAGCTGATGATCATTCCGGAGCTGGGAGCGACATCGATGAACTTGTGGAACAGGAACTCCGTGAATCAGCCAGATTGGAAGCAGAGTCCGAGCTGGAGCACACCCAGCGCGAGGCAGGTTTGTCCAGAGAGGAACGACCTTTGTCTCCAACGGACTACACACTGGAGGATGACACTGCAGACAAAGAGTCTGAGCAAGAATATGGAAATGATCCAAGTCATCACAGGCAGGAATACTACCGCGATGGAGAACAAGAATATGGCGGCCAGATGTCATCAGACAGGCAGGACTTCTACCACGGTGTAGAGGAAGGCTACACTGAGCCAGGTCTGGACTACACTGAGGTAGTTGAACAACAGTCTGTGGCAAGCACTGATGATCAGATACCGTCTCCCACAAGCTGCACCCTCATGTCCGACAGCATGGAACAATCAGCTCTGGATGCCGCCAGAGCTGCACAGTCCATCCATCTTGCCCAGGCTCGCATCTACGCCGACCAGTATCTCATCCCTAGTCAAGACGACAACAACTTGGATGACCCTCAAGAGGACAATTTGGATAATCCCCAAGCTGGCAACTTGGATAATCCCCAAGACGACAATATGGATAACCCCCAAGAGGCGGCAGATGCAGCTGAGGATGTTGTGGCCAGTCGCTCGACTCCGGATCAACAGACGATGCCGGAGGATGTCTTTGCCATCCCGGATCCTTTGATCCCAGCTCGCGGGGAAGATTTCGGAAGATATCTGAATAAGCACTACCACCCGGAGATGAGGACACCTGATAGTGATCTCAGTGATCATCTGTGTGATCGACAGACCGGTGGAAGTTCTGCGGTTAGCCAGGATCACCACAGCTTTCTTGCAGGTACTTAACCGTGCCGAGATTCAGTCGTTACTTCTTTTCTCTCTTCTTCTCTGTCTTCTGTCTGCAGACTTTCTTGTAGATTATAGATTCACTTTTACTCTTGCACTATTTTCTTGCTTTAATCGTATTTAGCTGAGCTATTCAACTCGGATTGCAATGTTGAACGTTGCTAGAAAATCTTCAATTTTACAACAAATTAGATTCGATTTGATAACCACATATCATGTGCTATGTGCTATGTGTTCAGGTTCTTGCTCAGAGAATTGGTGTTTTCGAAATACATTCTTTCCCTTTCGATGGAAAACAAAAAGCGAAAGCTCCAATAAAATCTGATATAAAATTAATTATTTTTTCATCAAGCGTCTCCTAGCTTGACAGACCAAAAAGTTGTTAAATTATCCCAAATCAAAATGACTTCAGATGACGATGATACAGAATTTTATTTTTCTTCGAACCATGCGCTATCCACAGTGGTATTATTCTAAAACAATACTCTGAGTGAGGACCTGATGATAAACTATGTTAGTTGCTCGTTGCCTGTTCTTATATTAACAACTTCGTTATGCTAACACTAACATTTGGTACTAACGTTATTTTTAAAAATATAGCAATATCGAATTTTAAAATAATTATATTCACTTAATACAACATTCTTGTATATAATTAAGCATGAAATTTCACTGACCACAAAATGCTTGATTTATCACTGTGTGAATGAATTTATGAGTAAAATAATCTTTATAGTTTGTAATGTAATCCCCTTTGCATGTCGCATTGCACTGCACATTTTGAGCTGTTGCGAGTTAATATAGTAAAAGTGAGACTGTCGCGAAACCAATTGTTTCCTGGCATATTTTTTCTCGCTTTGTTGTACAAATGTGTCGTGCATTAAGCCCTGCGAATTAAGCCATATATTAATACAGGATGGCGGCTCTATTTTATATTTGAAAGAGAAAGCCTGCATGGAAGGGGCGAAGAGGCTATCGCCGTACACTAAAAAATTGGCTTCATTTTTTAAAATTAAGATCTGTTGATGGCCATGATTTTGAATTGGTCAAAATGAGCATTTTCTAGGAAAGTTTTGCAGTTAAACATTAATTTAGCATAAGCGCCTAAGAATTTTATATTATTTAGGTTTAAGAAAATTGATTCACATCTAGCACTAGTATTTACTATTTACAATTAAATTTAGCTTTGAAGTTTAATAATATTATTATCCTGATGATTGTCGCTTACTGCAGAAGACGACATGACAGTCTCCATGTCAAATGTGGACAGCAGTGATCAGCAACAACGCGAGGCTACCAATTATGGTACACAAGATTTCAACGAAGCCTTTGACAATGTTCATCAGAGAGACGATGGTTTCTCTAATCCTATGTATCGAGAAGAGGATTACGAAGAAAGAGATTTGGAAGAAAAGGTGCATGACATGAAGGCTGATCATGATGAGGAACATGAATCTGGCCAGTTTGAGGGTAAGTTGGCGGATCAGCGTCAGACTTTAGACAGGGATGAGTTTGAGGTGCATCGTAATCAACACGATTCTGATGAACAAGGTGACAAACCTGGATCTTCATCAGAAAGGCGACTGAGCACTGAGCGTGCAAATGAATCTGAGTCAGATGATGATAAAGATGATGATGACGATGATGATGACGACAATGTTCAAAGACCAGTTCGATCGGGGCAAGATCAGGGATTTGCGAATCCCATGTACAAGGAAGAATCTGAAGAAATGTCTCGACAAAGAGAGCATCAATCCAGCGCTAACAAAATGGTAACGTTCTCTAGTACTGCAGAAATTTTTAGTGATGGCAACATCGATGAGAGAATCGTTAGACCGGACTTGCAACAACAGAGTTATAAGGATGACTACTCGTCTGAGGCCGATATTGTGGAAAGTTTGACGATGGAAAATGACAACTTCCAACCGGAGAGTGCATTGATTGAAGATGGTAAGCATCTGTTAAGATCATCCAGCTATGAGGACATCTATGATGACTCAAAGTTGCCTGGGGATGAGCCTGTGGAGAGTGGAGATGCTCTGACGGATGTAAGTGACGTGGGAGATCGGTTCAGAGCACCGAACCATGTTGAACCTCACCTGGCTAGGTGTCCAGACGGGCGATATTCAAGCTTTGAGAACCTCTACAGTGATTACCGTCAGGAGAAGGAGACTGCCTGTGTGGAAGAAAAGGACGTAGATGAGAAAGAAGTGGTGGAATGTGAGAGTGATCTGGAAAGACCCGAGAAGGCCGATGCAGAGGATGAAAAGGAAACTTTTGGGGAAGATAAGGATAGCACTGGGGACAAAGATGAAGAAGCGTCTGGTGATGTCTGGAATAAATCTCAATATGAAAGCACGCAAAGAGGCGAGATGCTTCATGGTGCCCATGAGGAACTGGCTGAAACAAGTCACAGTTTTCCTGAAAGCAAATCGGATGAATTTCGTGAGGATGAATATGGGGCGAGTGTTGAAAGCTGCAATGAAGAGGTGATAAACCTCAGTGACGGTGGTATGAATCAGAATACAACATACCATGATGACTACAACCGTCTGAGTGCGTTCAACGACCAGCTTGACGACAGCGGTCTCTCTACCTCTGCAGCCCCAACACCCAGGGTCCCTTTCCAGACTCCCATCAAGTCCTCCCCTATCGGCATGACGTTCGAGTCCGGTCTCGACCATGCCGGGGAGGGTAACTATTATGCGGAGTCGAATGGATCGATGAGGCGTGACTCGGAGTGCCTCCAGCGCTCCATGTCCTATGAGTTGTCTCCGGAAGTTCTGGAACGTAAGCTGAGTCGTTTCAGTACTGGCTCGGACGACGAGGAGAGGGATCTTTCGGGACTCATTGACCCCATTAAGTGCACTCTGGACAAAGGTAGAGATTAGTTTCTTCTTCATCAGGGTCATAGGTCAGCGTTTATGTAAAAACAAAGCATAACTAATAAATCAATTTTTGAATTTTTATCTTGGCTAACTCCTTCCTTTTATTTTTGTAAGGATAAAGTAGCACAATTTATCTGTAAGTTTTTATTTATCGAGCTAACTGGAGTCTAACACACAGCATAACTCGGATATGACGGTATATTGGATAGATTAATTGGCGCTTGAAACCTTTAAGATAAACTCCTTAAAATATATGAGGAATGCTCTATTCTTCGCTTGGATGTACCTGTATGTGTGTGTGTAAATGTGTCTCTACTTGTATCTCTTCTGACTGTCTACTAGACTTTCTACGTCCGTGCATGAAGTAGTCTATCTTCTGCTCTCGCACTAAAACTTTCACATATATTTTCTCTTAAACATTTCTCTAACGTGTTTCACTATTATATATTATAGTCACTGGTTTAATTACTAACTATAATGATAATAAGGATGGTAAAATTGAAATTAAACCTCTATGTGAGTAATAGAGCTTTTATTATTCGAACATTCAACTGAACAATTACTGTTCTAGGCAATACAGATGTGCTTAACCTTGGTCATTGATGTTCTTACGTTTAAATGTTTGATTCGTGGTAGATGGTACAGTTATTGTGGGAATCTAACCTGGAACCTCTTGGACTGTGGTCTTAGCGTGTGCTCAGGAATGATACTTGTTGTAGTTGATGTTAGTCTGGCCGTTAGTTTAAAGCATAATGTATTTATTATATGGAGTTCAGCTAATTCAAATCTCTTCCTTGAGTTGCCATTGAAATCCTGCTAAATTGTCCAAGGCTAATTATGAACAAATCCGTTCACAACGATGCCTCTCATGTTTCTTGACGTTCTCAACAAAACACGAGTTTGTATAAGGAAGGGTATTCGGCTATATTCTTGATTAATTGAATTGCAAAATCAAACATAGCACTAAATTTTATGGTTGATCAATTTCAAATTGTTTCATTTTTTGTAAATAAACCTTAAGTAAATCATAATTATGATATTGAGTGTTGACAATTGTAACTATTAATGTTGTTCCCTCTCTCTCTCTTGAAGCTATGTGTACGTTTTAAGGCAAGACATGTATTGATGACTCATTTGCTGTCTGATCTGCAGATTCACCGAGTGAACATGTCGACAATGAGTCAAGTAGTGACTCAGAGGTCGCTCAGTTTGATGACAACAACGCAGCTTTAGGTACACCCTGTACTTGGTGTCTATTACGTGTTGCATGAATGAGTGCACCCTGTACTCTCTGTCTGTAACATTGCACATGTCCTATACTTCAATTCTTGCGCAATGTGTCTCCAGCCTTGTACTTAACCTTTCCCTAATGTGTGATCCTAAGCAGAGTCTAGTTTTTATGTGCAGTAAATCTGCGATGATTTACACAAACTTTTGCTAAGGTTCTTCTATTAAATACACGTATTTCTTCAGTTGTTTTTTTTGTTGACATTATGTATTTACGTCTGACATTTTGTTCATTCTTTTTATGCTGATTGTTATTTTACGTTGCATTCAGATCGCACTGTACCGGTGTTAATAGTTTTCGTTGATCAGATAATTTCTCTGAGTTGAAGTTATTATCTTTGTTGAGTGTCTACTATTGATTTATGTGTCTGGAGAATAACGAGTTGTGAACATTCTTTGAACAATTATCTTTCACTCCCTGTCTCTCATTCCTTGCCTCTCACTCTCTGCCTCTCTCTCTCTCTCTGCCTCTTGCTCTCTGCCTCTCACTCTCTGCCTCTTGCTCTCTGCCTCTCGCTCTCTACCTCTTGCTCTCTACCTCTTGCTCTCTACCTATTGCTCTCTGTCTCTCACTCTCTGCCTCTCTCTCTCTCTGCCTCTTGCTCTCTGCCTCTCACTCTCTGCCTCTCACTCTCTGCCTCTTGCTCTCTGCCTCTCACTCTCTGCCTCTCACTCTCTGCCTCTCGCTCTCTGCCTCTTGCTTTCTGTCTCTATCTCTCTCTGCCTCTTGCTCTCTGCCTCTTGCTCTCTCTGCCTCTTGCTCTCTGCCTTTAGCTCTCTGCTGCTCTCTCAATCTGTTCCCTCTGTGTGTATGTCACTGTAGAATTTGCGAACGTGTCTAATGTCTATATTTGGAAATTGATATTTTTCAGTTGTTTTTACTTCAGTAATGAACGTCGTATATCGATAACGCTGCATTCAGTGTATTGTCGCTTCACGATTCGCTTTCCACTCCATTTATTATAATTATTTGTGAAGCAATACTTTGAGTTCTATTTTCTGTGTTCACGATTTGCGTGCTTGTGAAGTCTCGATGTGTGCCACTCCATGTGTTCTTGCATATCGCTCTGTATGTCTTCCCAAGTATCGCTGTTTTTGTATGCTTACTTTTGTTCTGTAAAATTGCACTAGCACTCATCTTGTAGGTGTGTAACTAATTATATTTCTTTGAAACCGTTTAGTAACTTTAGCGAGTAGTTGACACTGTTAATAGGCGACATTCTAATTGACATACAAACTGCACGACTTGTGATTATTCTATAT
>JAQFYQ010002486.1:0-11642 GCA_034694885.1 Buchholzia appendiculata
GACATTACAATAAAGCAATGTCATTGAAGTATGACATTACAATGAAGCAATGGCATTGAAGTATGACATTACAATGAAGCAATGTCATTGAAGTACGACATTACAATAAAGCAATGTCATTGAAGTATGACATTACAATGAAGCAATGGCATTGAAGTATGACATTACAATGAAGCAATGTCATTGAAGTACGACATTACAATAAAGCAATGTCATTGAAGTATGACATTACAATGAAGCAATGGCATTGAAGTATGACATTACAATGATGCAATGGCATTGAAGTATGACATTACAATGAAGCAAAGGCATTGAAGTGTGACATTACAATGAAGCAATGGCATTGAAGTGTGACATTACAATGAAGCAATGTCATTGAAGTATGACATTACAATGAAGCAATGGCATTGAAGTATGACATTACAATGAAGCAATGGCATTGAAGTATGACAATGCAATTAGAGCACGACAACGGAGAAATGTCCTTACAGCGAATTTTAGTGCAAACCTGAAAGTAAACTGGCATCACAAAATAGCAGACGACACAGAAACAACAGCAATGACAGAGATCGTGCTAACTTTACTACCCATGAAACGAACGCATTTCATTCAACCGTCTCACAACCTCCATGATACTAATTTGGCACACTAATATCAACTAATATTATAATTTGTGCAACTCAGATCTGTGTCACAAAAATATAAATGTCACTGATCCTACATGAAATTTAAAGAGGCTTAAACTATTCGCACTTGATCTACCAAATGACTATCTGTCAAAAAACTACAGCAACTAATGACAAATCCCCATAATTTTAGCTGCTATAGATGATAAACATAAACAAAACTGTTTCACCTTATTTACAACTCAAACACACAATAGTTTGGTAATATTAGAAGAAACATTTAATACTTTCAAGATGGCAACTCATTTTTAAAATAAGAAAGCTTAAAATATATAATATCTGGGGATTCTGACAACCAAGTGATTGGCGTAAAAGAGTACATTAAAATGGAAATTAAGTATACCTTGTCATTAGCATAGATTAGTAAACTGATTACTCAGAAATGCTACCTGCATTGCAAAAACAATGAAACATAATGCTAACAATTAACTATTAGCATGTAGCAAAAATATTCAAATCAAATTACATAATTATAGAAAAATAGAATCCTGCATCCACAAAATTTAATTTGTGAACAAGTCGATTGCTATTAAATTAAGGAAAACGTTCATGAAACGACTACAGATTTACTACACAATTCTGGTGTCACATCTCTAAATACGACAATAATTACAAATTAGAAAGCTGCCCGATATTTAGAGCCAGGGAACATAAGAGAGTTTCAAATACTGTGCAAGAGGAAACAGCGAGTAAATGACAAGCAAGAATTCGTGTATGAACAACGGATGACTAGATGTCAGAAATGCTACAGTCTTTTATTGACGCAGCTTTAACTGTTTACGGGACTCGAAAGCTGCTGCTGCGTTATATCGTTGAGATCCTTCATCAGTCCTTCAAGGTTTGCCATCTCCTGACTTAATTCCTCGTGACTCTCACTGCCCTGCAACATATATTGACATATACAACAAGTGGTGATGGTCTTTAAAAAACAAAGATACTGTCAAATCTAAGTAGAAGACAACTTTAGAATACAAAATACCGGAAAATGATATCTGAAACAATAAATACTGAAAGCAAACTTGTACATAATACATTTCAGGCACTTAAATATTCTAATTAAGTTCTCCAAGATGACGAAGTCAGTATAGCTGCTGCTGTTCAAAATTGATTTGTATATTTGAAACCTTGATTACTGAACACAAATGGACAGAAATATAATCCTTAGAAACCAGTGAGTTTAAAATATAAATAAGAACAAAATGAGATTATATATTAACCGTTAAACTTGGCAAGACGTCGCCTCTCGTTGTCCTTGACCGAACATCTTTCGAGCGCGACGACAAGAATGGAATCGGTGAAGATAACTGTGGTGCCGCTAACGTTGGTAGTTTGAAGTGATGACCAGTTCCAGCACCACCCACACCGCCACAACCACCACCTCCGCCACAACCACCGCCACCGGTCAACTGCTTGGTTGATCTCACTACACACAAACACCCAATTATAATCATCATCGTCATCATTGAATATACTGAAGCCCAATTTTATGCTCGGGTCGAGACATGGAAAGAAAATGATGACAATGATGGTTAAAATCATCACCCTCATTACTTACGATTATATTAAACATAAGTCAAGTTCGATATGCTTTACAGTGACACTCGACTGGCCTTCAAACGTATCTGACTGACCTTCAAAACGTATATAAAAAACTGCTGGAAAACTGAAAGGCAGAAACAACTTGTTTATGAACTCGCTGACTGCTCCTGGGGAGCAAATAGTAGCACATTGCACTCTTCAGCACTGGTTTTCTGCCATTTGTTGCTGCATACTGCTCCCTAGTCAAGGCAGCTCCAAGCTCAGACAAATGTTAAGGTTCAACTGCATACCACTATGAGACTGATCTCAGGCGCACTAGGAACAATCCCATTATTATCATAGTTGCCTTGATCACTGCATAACTGCTATTTACATGTATGTACTAAATGTAAAACTGAAAATTGCAAAAACAAACATAAACATCTTAACAAGTAATAAGCCTACCAGTACTTGGAGCTGAAATATCGCTGACATTCACTCTAGGTGTGCTCGAGTACTGTGGTCGCTGATATAACTGATTTGACGCGAGACCCTGAGAAGTGCATTGACCTAAAGCAAATGTCATCAGCAAAACATTAACAATACGTATCAAAGTCTCAACAGAATGTTAAAAAATATATCCAACACAGCAAATGAAAGCATTTAGTTTTATGCCAGTATGAATACAAGCTTTCTGAATTTGATTAATTAATATTTTTGATTAGCTCTAACAAAACTTGGCATCCCATGTGTATTTATCTGATGAACTAGTCTGAACTTCAATCTCACAGATAGGTTCCCAAATGACCGGAATCAAAGCCTTTTTTGCAGTCATTTAAATGTCTCAATTTAAAACACCTGCTATATCATTATTCAAACACAAACAAAACTATTTACCTGCAACAAAGAATAGGCAAAATTTGCACAGCAACGTTTAAAGATAGTTCTGTACATACATATGTCAAACGATAACTTAATCGTCCATTCATTTACCTGACCAATAATCAAGTTACAAGAGAAAACAAAAAAAAAGAATACGAGAGAAAACAAATGTACACTATAAATATAAAACAGTTCAGATTTTGTTTCAACTTCACTTCTAAATTTCAGACTTACCTTCGGGATGCAAAAAACCAAAGACCTTTATTCTGCAGCTTCCAAATAAATAGTATTGTACACTTACGATCTGTTCCAAATTTATTTGACAGAAAAACTCTACAGTAGTCGCGCTCAAACTTATTCATCAAACATGTACCTCAAACGAAATGTGTGAACACAGACACATCGGTTGCAATTGTACGTCAGATATTGTACGATGTTCCGAGTGTACTAACCTTCCATGTCTGCAACAGTGCATGGAGAATCGACAGGTAGTAGGACGGGTAACGGACGTAACAAAGCTCTGCGGTAACGGTCGTCATCATCACCACCTAACCAAGCAACAGCACAATCAGAAATATGATGCAAGTCGAACAGTTTATTGACTGCTATGCTTCAATTAAACACTAGGCTATTAGCTATTGTCACTTGCAATTAAGATGTCGCAACGAACAGACCAATGGGATGACCAGATAGCTCATTGGTAGTGTGCTCGACTCGTAACCCAGAGGTTGCGGGTTCTTATCCGCGCTGGGAGTGTTGTCTGGTAACAAACTTGGGCAAGTTGTTCACGTCCCATTGCCTGTACGGGAAGGACCTTTGGCCCCCCACCCGTGTTCATCTGGCCTAATCGGTCGGTGGCTAAGTCATGCGTAGTAATACGTAAGACAAATAACCATCGCCAGGACCTGTCTTTGGACAGAGAAATGTGTGGTTCATTCAGAAATCAAATCTAGTTTTCCCCCGAGTTTGCAAAAGGCACGCACCAGGAAGGCCGTTTAATTAATCGACAGTGATGCTGCATAAGACGACACTTGAGCGTCGACTTCATCATCATCGATTCACCTCTTCATCTTCATGAAGACAATTCCATGTTAAATACCGTATAGAAGATCAATTCATATGTAAGGGTCAGATGCCTTCACACTTCAGATGCCATCACACTTCATCACATGTCAGATGCCATCACACATCAGATGCCATCCTTAGACACAAGTCCTTTCCTTTACATCAACAACAATTTCTTGCGTATCCAAGCTACATATAGAAGAACACAAAATTAGTCCATTGTAATGCTAGGCCTAACTAAGCCCAGTTTATTTCATTGTTAGATAGCAAATATTTTAACAAGTACACAAGAATCACAATTCAACAGAACTCACGAGATGGGCTTATCTCTCGGGCAGTTCTGTGATGCCTCCGGCCAATCGTGCTCGTTGTCTCCATATCACTGTCACGATCATCACTGGAAACCTCGATGTTTCCGTGATGGATCCAGAGATCAGGAGGCTTCAAATCCTTCTGGGCAGGCTTGAACTTGTTGGCCATCAGGCTGTCTCTGAAAGTGAAATAGAAAACAAGTCCAGATTTGTTTACTTGTGAGAATTAAACATTATATAAACCTCTTTAAAACTACAAACAAGTCTTAATTCAATATTAATTTATAAATAATATCAATTGATTAATTCACAAAAGTCTAATTATATATATGCGTTTATTCATCACAAAGACAGATCAAATATGTTTGATGTAAGGTCACACCAATGACACAGCTATGTGACCACGATAATGTTGGGAACAAGTATGATATTGCAAAGTAGATCATTTCATTAGTTCATTTAAGACTAGGCCTAATGATTTGTATTGTGAATCACAATACAAAATAAAGTTGCTTAGATACCGAAAATCATGCTCGTTTTCAATAATTTGCAAAATAATTTGTTTTAATTTAAAAGAAATCATAAACTGTTCACAGTATTGAATAGTGAAACAAATCTAATGCCTTCTCAAGTTATCATTATATCTAAAAATGCTAAATAAAATTCTAAAATTTCAGTAACCACATTAATTTAATAATTTCAAATACATTTTAAGAAACTTAATTTAATATTCATCAAAAAATTGAATAGTTACTTGTGTCTGAGATTTCTCTCGTTAGCATTCTTTCGCCTTAGCCAACAACAAACGACGATGACAACGATGACGATGACGACAACAAGCCCACTGATGCAACCAATACCAATCCACAGATACATAGGTTGCACACCGCCGATAAACACCGAATTACTTTGATCTAAAATTAAAAAGACAACAAACATGGCAGTGAAACGAGAGAAGAAATAAACCATTTATAAAGTGTTTTGATAAAAAAGCACACAAAACTAACAGTAATTAATTAGAAAGTAAAGCAAATAGAACTTGGAAGAACTAGAGAATTAATGATTAACTATTTTATGCTACACTTAAAACCAACATTTTAGTATATTGTATGAAAAACAGCTGTAATATTTCTTGTACCAGTGTATGCACCAGCACTAGCTACACTGATTCCAGTATGGGAGGTTGCTACTAATCAATCTTCACAACATCACAAGTCAGCTACGACCAACTACTCTTCATCGTATCAGAAATATGATATGATCAATGACGCAAACATGCCATGGTCAAGCCAATGCTGTGGTCAAGCCAATGCTGTGGTCAAGCCAAGGCTGTGGTCAAGCAAATGCTGTGGTCAATCCAATGCTATGCTCAATTCAATGTAGTGGTCAATCCAATGTTGTGGTTAAGTCAATGTTGTGGTCAAATCAATGTTGTGGTCAAGCCAATGCTGTGGTCAATTCAATGCTGTGTTCAATTCAATGCTGTGGTCAATTCAATGTTGTGGTTAAGCCAATGTTGTGGTCAAGTCAATGCTGTGTTCAATCCAATGCTGGTTTTCAAGCCAATGCTGTGTTCAAGACAATCGCTGGAGCACAGCAAAAGGACACGATAATACCATCCTTGGTTTAAAGAAGCTAAGACTTCATGGCTGGATGCCCTTCCTAACAACTTCATTGCTCATCTGGTCGAGTGCATGGAAGAGGCATACAAATTAAATAAAAAACATAAAATTTCCTCTTCAATAGGAATAACAAGTGGAATGTTAAGTAAAAGGAAACATGAAGAACATTAGGTACAAATATCACTGATGTTTTATAAAAAATATCACCTGTTTTAGAATTGTAGTGTCATGTTTAATAATATTACTCCCTTTAGAAATATTTGAGTCGACTACTTAACCCCAACAATCATGCATCTTGTGATTCTTTATAATCAGTGACCTATATCAACTAAAAGATTGTTCACAATAAATTCTTACCTTTTGTAGATAGTGATGAGTCATGCTGATTATTTCCTAGAAACGGACAACAAACATAGCACATGTAAGAATATGGCTAGTTCTATAATAAGAGAAAAACTTTAGGCAATTTATAAAATTAATACTTCATTAAACATCCTTTAAATTACACGCTATTTGACATTTATATCAAAACTTGTTTTTTGTTCATAAATCCACACTATTTGACATTTCTATCAAACTTTTTTTCCCCACGAATCCTTCAATGTTGTCCCTATCGATACCAGTTCATACTCGGCTGTGTCCTATAAATCATCATTCTGAATTCACTACAGTCCCGAGTTTTAAAGAAGCGATTTGCATAACCACAATGACTGTAGACACATGAAAGTTAATTTTGAGTCCTTCGAAGCTCTGTCATAATTGGTATACAACAAAAATTGATGAGGAGACGATCGCCCCTACTAAAATTATGTAAACTTTCATTGTAAATTTATAAAAATGAAACACAAACTTCTAAACTCTATCCATCTCCCTCTCTCTCTCTCTTTTCTCTCATATTTCTCGCAGGACCTCCCTCTCTCCCTATTCTATCTTTGTCTCCCTCTCTCTTGCTCACCTCTTTCGCTAAACGCACGTTACCTTTGAATCCAGGTTGATCTGGCATCGGTCGTCCATAGTCCAGCGGAGTTTCAATCAGACCACCACCTGTTCCATCAGCTGAACAACATCAAACATCACCCAGCAATGTAATGGAAACCGATTCGGAAGATTTTTCAAAACATTGAAGGGTAACATCAATTTAATAAAGGTGTACTATGTTTACATCTATTTAATTTGTTCAAGAAGAAGCACTGCACAGAAATAGAATGATATGTGAAACACGGTTTCTGTAAGTTGGTCTATACAAAAACTCAATAGATTTGCAAGCGGATTGGTCAGAATACTTGTAACTCAATTTTACTAGTTTCAATATGTACCAAAACTTTGGACATTAACTTAATTTAAGAATTTCTCATTTATAATTCCTCGACCTGAACGAGTTCTGAGGAACATTATTTGGCAGAAATTGAACTGAATTGAATTGAATTGAATTTGGCTAAATTGAATACAGAAAAGCTTCCAGACAATTCCAGAATCTTCTAAACAATTAAATCAACTGAACTTCGCACAAGACAAGCAATAAAACTTGCATCAACATAACTGTAAATATACAAACTTCATAACTTAATACTTGACCAGTGATTGCTGAATCAGTTCAAGATATTTACACTAGCTACTTTATCATTTCGCTGAATACCTTAGTACATGCAGGAAGTAATAGTATATGCATGAAATGATTCATTTTATCTGATCATGCTATTTTACAGAAACTGCAGAATAATTTGATTACAATGCTCAGTCAAAAAAAGGTACAGAAATTAAAGAAAGTAATACAAAATTTAAACCTATTACAAAAATAAAAGCAACTACTTTGGAAATCTCACATAATTACCACAGTAAAATATATTCAAAAAATATAGGCCTATTGATTATCAACGAACCTCTGGGTGTTCTAAAGATAACTGTCGGCGACATGGGCCCAGAGCCGACAGAATTCTTCGCCTGTACTTTGAAGTAGTACGTAGTTTCTGAAGTAAGATCTCTGATTGTGAGTGAAAGTTTGTCGCCGAGCACGGCGTCCACTACCCACTCTGAGTCACGAAGTGTCGCATCAGTAGTGTAGTAGATGAAATAGCCGGACACTTGACCGTTAGGCTGGCGAGGAGGCTGCCAGTTGAGAGTGACGGAAGTCGAGTCAGTAAACAATACGGGTGTCAGATCTCTTGGTGACGTTGATGGAGCTTGAAAAGTCAATACATCAAGATTAATAGAAAAAGACAAACAAGTACGGTACAAAAAAGATTTACATGTATTTTAATTTAATTGCTTTCATAGTAATCTTCTAAGTGACTGAACTAAGAGCTATTTTAGCATTCTTCATTTATTACTACTATATTTGAACCCAACTTGCATTTTTTGTAAAAATCAATTTATTTATGACATCTGCACATTTTACAGATCTAAATTAATGCTCTAAACTTGCTGCAAACATGATAAATTTAGCATCCATACGATGCATGTCCCTAGAAAAAATTACAAACTGTAATTTCAAACATTTCAAGCCAAGTATATCTGGTTTCACTTCATCACATTTTTACTACATTTATTTAAATTGAGCTACAGTATAATTAAATTGGGCTACAACGGAAATTAGTATCATAACTAACACATGCACGTTTTTGCACCAACTCACCCGATTCCTTTGTACGGTTGAACGTGCTGAGACTCCAGGTACTCTGTCGACTTCCTTTCGTGACTTTGACACAAAACTCATACTCCGTATCTGGTTTCAGATCGTCCACTTGAAGACTGAACTCCGTAACATTCACCTGTTTGTACTTCCTCTGAACTTTAGGGTTATAACGAACTGTATAGTACCGATTATCAACGATTCTTTGCGTTCTCCCTAAAGTAGAATCTGACCAGGTCACAACTATCGTGGAAGATGAAAGAACAACCGCCTTCACTCCGACAGGCGGCGTCATTGGAGTCCTCGGCTCTGGAGCTGGAATATAACAAAATAGGTCAATGTGAGATCATATCCCAGCTCTAATAATAGGCTTTACCATAGTGATATTATATTTTAATTATACATTCATTATGTTCATCCACGTGGTCCTTAGTTCAAAATAAGAAATGAGGCTTGCACCAAAACATTTGATTCAAAATAAAATGAAAAATGAAAAATACGATGCAACTCAATTCAGGTGTTGTTTATAAATTATAGTATGCTCTGGCAAAACTCCTTCCCATCATAGTACTACTATAAATTGTTAGCAACATTAAACATTAAAAAACATACAAATAATCATCATATTATTCATTAACTCATCAATCAGCCTCCATAAGTTTATAAAAGTCTAGAGTTTACTGGTATAATAATGCAATATTATTACTGCTACTACTACAGAGTCCAGCGATGTCAGCAGTTACAACAGACTCGCTCAATCTCCACATGCTTACATCACTATATGAATCAATAAAAAAGTCAATATATTAACGAAATCAGCATAATTTTACAATTTATCAACAGTACATTATAATCTAAACCTGAAAATAAATTAATATTTTAGCAAAAATAAACTTAAACAAGTTTAAACATGACAAGAAATCATAACGCAAGACAGAAATAAACATACTTGTTTCTTCTCGAGTGACAGTTGTTTCGTAAATAGGAATGCCTTCGCCCATGTTATTGTACGCTTTCAGGCTGATCACGTACTGCGACAGCGATTCTACAATCATAAAACCAGCACATCAATTATAATCGTTGATGTATGTAGCATTTCCTTTCACATGCGCCGTGCATGCCATGACTTCCCTCATGACATTCCGAGATGTTAATATACGTCACCTATTTATTTAACAGAAAAAATATTACTTAATGAAATTATTAAACATATTATTTGCTGTTTCTCTCTAAAATAACAAGCGAATTAAGATGGCAACAATGATGTGACATCACATCGGTTGTTCAACAAGACAGTGAATACATGTGTAATGTATAGTATATACGTATAAAGGTATGTATGTATTGTATATGTATATACTGTATATGTACGTTGCACATTATGATCAAATGTAATACCTCTCAAAAATGTAGATGTGAATAGTTAGGATATTGTGTATGGTACAAATAATAACATAAATAAGTATCACACTTAAATCACTTAAGGATTCATTTCTTTCACCAGTTACTTTTAGAGAAACGGCGCCATAAGCAATATCTAATCAAATGTTTGCTATTCAATCAAATTAACCATATTTTCTATTTTGCAAATATTTACAATGTTATGAGCATGATTTCTAAATGTAAACTCCACAAATATCTACCATTTCATGAATACAGACTGAACGTACTCAGATTCTTGATGGTGTGATATCTTTGCTTTGGAAGAAGCACTTGACTGTAGATGTCAGGAACTCCAATACCGTATCCCAGCACGTATCCACGTATCCTTGTGTCCTGTTCCACCGGTGGCGTCCAGCTCACAACAATGGAATTGATCAACGGCCGGACACGCAAAGACGTCGGCTTGCCGGGAACACTCGACTCTGTACACACAACACAGCGTGAAAACTGAGTTCAACAATTTATCAAAAGTTTCATGGTACTACTAACATTATGCATATTCATGATAGCAACAGTTATAATATTGAGAATAAGAACTGTTAAGCCTAACAGGCCCTAACACTTATGTAATTATTTAATTACTATTAATAATGTATTTAATTAAGTTAATAATTTTATGCAAGACGTAATTTTGAAAATTCATAAGGTTAAAAATAATAGAATTCTATGTCAAATGATCGAGAGGAAACGTAATCAGGAACTGTTCATACTCAATGATGGAATTTTTTTAAATGTAGAAATCAGGCCATTTTCTGATGCTATCTCAGCACTAATGCATGGAAGAGATTATCAATCAAAATGTCTAAAACTTATATTTAGCATTAATAAGAAAACAGACTCACCATCGAGATCGTGTTGAAAAGTTGCTGCAGGCATCCAGGAAGTGAATGGACCACTTCCATTGACAGTCAACGCCTGAATACGAAAACTGTATTCTGTTCCCTTTTGTAAGTCTGAAAGACAACAAATAAATACAACATCTTTTAAGACAATAATTATCGCTGGACAATTAAACTCCTCGAATGATGATCAATAGCATGTCGTCATATGTATTCGTTACGGAACTATTACTTCATGCAACTCATAATCGAAACCTTGCTACTCTAAATGCAAAATACTCAAGATTATTGAAGCAGAAACTAACAGTAATAAAAATAATAAACAACATCAGTTTGAATACCTTTAGCTGTTTGAAAAGATTTACAAATCATCAAACTATGAAATATTCATACCAATAAAATCTGTATCACAGTTTCACATCTGATTATCTAATAGATATATTGCCATGTTACACAATACTTCACGTTCCAATGGCAGATGTACATAGCCAACATTTTTCTTCACAGTCAGAGTCAAGAGTTGTGACAGAGTCAAGAGTTGTGACAGAGTCAAGAGTTGTGACAGAGTCGAGAGTTGTGACAGAGTCGAGAGTTGTGACAGAGTCGAGAGTTGTGACAGAGTCGAGAGTTGTGACAGAGTCGAGAGT
>JAQFYQ010002487.1:0-11639 GCA_034694885.1 Buchholzia appendiculata
TCAATGAAGATTGCTGCATATAGTTCAATTAAGAGTAAGATAGGTTTTTCTAGCAACTGTTTCTAGATTTATTTGATATTTCTTGCCTGCGGTCAAGGAAGAATGGATATTAAATGATGATAATGATGATGGTTTTAAACTACTGAGTTCTAGTGTTTGGGATGTGTCTTAATTATTTACAGCGACTGAGATATTCTTCGACAACTGTCCTGTGCCTGTAGAAAACGTGCTGGGTTCGGTCGGTGGAGGTTTTAAGGTATGTACGTAGGTTAGGAACGTAGGTTTAAAGTAGTTTTTAAGGTATGTACATGGGTTAAGTTCATAGCTTTAAGGTAGGTGTTAAGGTATGCTTGTATGTTTAAGATAGGTTCTAAGGTAGGTTTTAAGGTATGGACGTAGGTTTAAGGTAGGTTTTAAGGTATGTACGTATTTTAAGTTCATTGCTTTAAGGTAGGTTTTATGGTACGCACGTAGGTTTAAGGTACGTTTTGAGGTATGCACATATATTTAAATTATATTTTAAGGTATGCACGTAAGTTTAAGGTAGGTTTTATGGTATGCATGTAGGTTTAAGGTAGGTTTTAAGGTCGGTACATGTTGTCAGCAGTGTTGCGTGGTGACTATACTGCAAACCTCTATAGACTTTAACCAATGTCTCTGACAGCTCATTTTGACTGGATTTTTATGACCACTTGCTGTTGCTGATGCTCACCTGCGTGAAAGAACCAAAGAGCAGATAGTATACACTCGTGCTACAGCTTTGATCAGATCACTATCCTTTAGTCACCTCTTACGACATGCACTTGACCTAGACGTCCAGACAGAATTCTCATTTTTACCTCTACCATAGGGAGAGTCATGTTACAAATGTTAGCAGTAGAATGTAACTATTTTTATATGAGATGATCACTGTTGTACTGTGGTGGCGGCAGATCTGTTACTGTAATGAATTGTGATTGTTTGAAATCCTTGTGATGTCTGTTACTGTGATGGATTTTGATTGGTTGAAACCCTTGTAATGTCTCTGATTGTAATGGATTTTGATTGGATGGAATTCTTGTGATGTGTGTGAGTGTCTTTGTTATTGCCTGTAGGCTGCAGTGACTATACTCAACAGTGGAAGGTTTAGCATGGGCTCAGGCACGGCTGGCGGTCTACGGACTGTGATGAGTACGTAACTTCAATGTTGTTGTTATTGTTGTTGTTGTTGTTGTTGTTGTCGACTTCAACTCACCAATGGAAAGTATCGATCGGTTCCGTAGCACCCGTGGCAGTGAGGATGAAGGCCTCGGTGACTTTCCATCAGTAAATTCAATGACAGTGTCCACTAGCCAAGCAAAAAAGTCTGCTGTCCACGAGCAACCCAGCAGAAAAGTGCTGCATGTCATCAAAACTTTTTTTTTACACCTATCATTTTTCCGCTGACAAAGCTTTTTTTCGCTGCTGCCAAGCGACTAAGCGCAATCAAAAGCTGCTTGAAAATGTGTGTGTACCGCTAGGTCGCTAATTTAGCCTATTATCGCCACCTTTGGCGCCAATATCCCACATCTTGACCAATCACGTGTTGCGCTGTTCGCTGAGCTAGCGAAGCTGTCTAATAGCGTTACATTTATTTTACGCTAACATTAAGCAACCTAGCACTAAAATGATGGATCTAAGCTAATTTCTGCGAGGCTAGTGGTCGGCCCCAATATAACGGAGCATTCTAATACCACCTGGATGTGTGCGTTGTGAAAGCTGGTTAAAGGATCACTCTTTCTGGATTGTAGTTGATAATTTGAGAATGAAATTTTATTGGGAAAGTAAATGATCCGTGTAACTAGATTTAGTGAGGTTAAAACGATTTGTGAGCATATATTTAGTTATTTGTCAAATGGTGCAGTAGAACGATGACACTTGTCATTTATGATGTATGTACAATATGTATCGTTGCCACTGTTTTTATTGACTGCATGCGAAATTATAGGTCGAGGTCACGGTTTCGAGGACGGCTTTGAAAAATTGTATCACGGTCTTGAACCTTTCTTTACCTCTTCAAACATTTGGTCCCTGATCTTTGGTTTGAATCATTTTTCTTGTATCTATAGCCAAACCTAGATTGACACCGTGGCCAAATTAAAACTATAACTTCTAGAGTTATTTTTTTTGAAATTCTTCAAGTGGGTTGAGTTTGCAAACGTTGTACATTTTCTTAGCATTATGCTATGTACTATATCTCTAGTAGTCTATGGCTGATTTAGACCTTGCTGTGATTTATTTCCTGCTGTGTTATTGTAGAACTAGTCGTCGCACACGCCGTGACACGCAAACAGTTCGGACGGTCACTCGCGGAGTTTGAAATGATACAGGTATTGTGTTCAATTATACAGGTATTGTATTCAATGATACAGGTATTGTATTCAATTATACAGGTTTTGTATTTAATGATACAGGTATTGTATTCAATGATACAGGTATTGTATTCAATGATACAGGTATTGTGTTCAATGATACAGGTATTGTGTTCAATGATACAGGTATTGTGTTCATATATGGACTGCATTGCATTCATGGGTAGTGACTACTAGAGAGGTACAAAGATGCTCTTGTAGAGATCTAGATAAATGTGGCCTGGTTTGTATATCATGTTAATCAGCCTAGTGGCTGACAAGATGCCTTCTTCGCCAGTGTAGTGTAGCAATTCTGCAGGATATTGTCTGTGCCATAGTCTTTCCCCTTTTTAATATTTCGGATAACTTTTTTTTGTACTTTTTTTTACATCAGATTTTATGTCTCTCATTCACAAGATCACTCACGGATGTCCTTATCCCAGTGCTTTGTTTGTCCTTTCAAAAAATTTGAGAAAAAACCCAGCAGCATAGATATTGATAATGATTCAGTGATAATGGTGTTGTTGATTTATACAAATTAATGGAGCTAATAAATTATTTTTCATTTCATTTTTAACCTTTTCTATTTTCTACAAATTTGTATTCTTTTCATCTTTATGCACTGATAAAATTCTAACTCACTAAAATTCATTTAATAGCCTATGTTTTTAGCCGGCATTTTTGTTAGAAGCGTAGATGGTCAAAGGAAGGTTTATATATGCACGAATGTTTATATATGATTGTTTATATCGTAGGAAAAGTTTGCCCTGATAAATCTGAACATCTACGCTATGGAAAGTATGAGCTATATAGTGGCTGGAATCCTTGACTCGTACGCTCAGCCCGATGCCTCCATAGAAGCTGCCATGGTTAAGGTTTGTGTTATATTAAATCTTCATAGTATGTTTGGCTATACTGTAAGCAATTATAACTTTATGTTAGAATTATAATATTATGATCTAATATTTTGATCCTGTAATTTGTGTGGCAGTGAAGCGCGCATCTCTGGTCAATTATGGAGATAAGTATTGTTACTGGGTTTAATTTAATCGGTAAGTAGTACTAGTATTTTAAGAGTTTCATGTACTAGTTGCCTGTTTTATTTGTGCAAAGATTCTTTATTAATTTATTTTTGATAATGTAATTTGTTTTGTTGGCAGTCGTTTTTAACTGGTAATGTTTACTGTTTAGCCTTAGTCAAACTTAGCTTTGAAAAATGTGCACTTTTCAACATTTCACCAGTGGTATGATGATAGTTTTATGTGTATGAAATGTAGCTAAATTGATTGGTGCATATGAATATATAGCATTGTTGTTGTAGTTGCTTGGCTGTTTGATTCCTTTGATTGTTATTTGATTCCTATATTCGATTGCTTTGCTGTTTGTGTTCGTCAGGTGTTTGGCTCTGAGATGGCGTGGAACACAGCGAGTGAGGCCGTACAGATTCTCGGAGGCCATGGATACATGAAAGGCGCTCCGTACGAGCGTTTCTTGCGAGATACACGTATTCTAATGATCTTCGAGGTATTCATATCTGTGTAATGGATGTATTTTACTCATTTTTTGATTTATCAGTGTCTGTGGTGATCAATACGTCAACACCTATTTGTCATCAAATAGGTGTTGATATTTGACTTATTATAATGGATTTGACTTATTATTATTAGGGATCGCTTTTTATTATTAGGGAACAGTTTTTACGTTTTATTATACATATTTCTAAGAAATGATATGTCATGATTACATGGAGTTTTGTTTCCAAGTTTGTGTAGCATTATCTTTTTATTTATTTATTTTTTATTCTATTTTGGGTGATGAAAATTATGGATATTACTGTCACATTTCCTAGTATTTGACTTATTACGTAATGTTCTGCTGATGTTGACGCACATATATATCCACATTCACGACCGACATTCTTGTTTTCATTATCTTGTATTGACCTATGCAAGCGGTAGTGACAAGCTGGTACTTTTCAGCGGGTGGATTTTTGGAGCTTGGTGGGACGATGATGATGTTTAGCCCATAGGCTTTATTGCCTTACGACTTTTGCACACTGATCTACAAGGCCTACGACTTTAGTGTAGGTTTTAAGCCAGGATCATTCCCGTACAGGTAATGGAAATTTGAATGTTTTTTCCTAGGCCGTATGGACAATGTGTCCCGTTCTTTTGATAACTTCGCAATTTGTACTCGGTCAGGGTATCAAGCCCTAGGAATACACACACCAGCATGAAATACCAAGTGAGCTTAGACCCGTCCAGGCTTTGAACCGGGGACCCCTGATGTGCGAGTCACAGACGCTAGAACTGCATCAGACTTGCTCACCTGTAGAGATAAATTTATATATTTGAGACTTTTTAGATAGAAATATTTTATATGTCTGATAAATAAACAAAATGCTTGTATGTTGATGCATGTGGTGCACATATGCAAAATACTACTGTACTTTAATTAAGCGCATTAAACTTCCCTGATTGTTCAACTGTTGTAGGGCACAAATGAAATTCTGCGTATGTTCATAGCCCTGATGTGCATGCAGCATGCCGGACAACATCTACGAGACACTGTCAAGTAAGTCAAGTGTCGTTGTAGCTTTAACCTCTGGATGTGTAATGTGAGCAAGTATTAATATTAGAATATTTCATAGTTAATGTGCCGTAATGTTCAAGGAGGAAATGGATACCAAGGACCTGCCTTCGGGCAGAGCACTGATGATGATGATGATGATGATGGATGTTCAATTTTGTATAAAAAAGGTCATTTCTTTGATGTTTGAATGTTATATCCCTCCGGAGCATTCCGTCTAACCCGACAAGGAAAACAGCCGACAACTTTTCTTTGTCTATTATTATCATTAGGGTTGCAGTGCTAGTATGCCAATCCAATTTGCATAGCCATTAGCCTTGGGGCAGAAATTTGCAACGAAGCCATCATCATCACCATTAGTGTTCTGCCCGAAGGTAGGTCCCTGGTATTCATCTTCTCCACAACTCATGGTCCTCCGCTTTCCTTTTCATTTGCACATATGATTCCTCCTTGTCCTCCATCAGTTCATGAAGCATACTTTGTCTCGGTTTTCCTTGTCCTCTCCTTCCCTCAATTCTGCCTTCTATCACTTGTTTCATTATTCCCTTTAATTTATATTCTTGGGCAATTTTTGTTCACTCTGTAGATGAGTTTATCAAGCTATGTGATTCGTGTTTTTGAGATGATGTAGTTGGATGGTTCTCGTAGCCTGTTACAGTATGCATTGTACATTATATTATATTATTTTATTTATTTATTATATCTGCTTTTACAGTATAGTCTATTGAGTTTGTTCACATGATTTGTTTTTTTCTTAGGGTGCAAAAGGCGTTGAAGAAATGCTTGGAATTTTGAAAGCTGAATTCTATGCAGCAATGGCAATGTCTGGTAGGTTAATCAATTAATCAATTCTTTCTTTAATTGCATGCGTCTAGATTCAATCCAACATTTGTCATTAGAATGAATGTTAAATGTTTCCTGGTTGCAAATATATTTTTAGAATAAGTGCAGTTTTTTATTCATTATATATCCATTATTTGTATAATGAGAATCAGTGGATCATCACCTGTACAGTTACAGGCGTAGATGATCTGTGCTCGATGTCGTTAGCTCGTAGTTATTGCCAAGACCTGCCTTTGGGCTAAAAACTTTCATCATCTTAATTCCATCTTGATGGGTTCTCACTTTTCTTCTGTGTTAAAGAATTCTGTCACCAGTTTAGCCGACAGTGTTGTTGGCTGCTGATGTAACTTGGGGGTCTTCCAAAATTAGTGATCGCTAATCAAGAGATCTTGAGTGGTATCTAAGCATAAAATAGATGCTGAATTAACATTGTACATTGCTTCTAAGTGTATAATCCCTGTGATGCTGTAAAATGGAGATGCTTCTTTTGCACAGTTTGATAAAGCGTGTCATAAGACATGAGTAAGGGATAGTAATCTTATCAGAACTGTAGCATGATTGTGGACTGCTACCATCTGCGTTAGTTCTTTCATGGTGGTAGGCCCTAGTGGGGTTACGATGTACCTGCTTCCACTGTCGAATCTGAAAGCTGAATAACTTTCTATGAGGAAGGTACATTGCCCCATTTCCGGTTCCGGTTGGTATCGGCAAAGGCATGCGATCGTAAAAATCTACCCATAATAAGCCTAATTCTATGATCAGTTCTAAGTTAAAGTCTATGCCTGCGATTAGCATAGACATCTTGCAAAAGTAAATAGTTGACTATAAACCCATGATGTTGATGTTGATTATAATGTGTATAATTAAATTAAGTAATGTTTATTATTCTGTTTCTTTCTTTGTTAGGTTGTGCCAACGTGGCCGCTATCAAAAAGTGCATCGTTCGCTTCCACGACGAGTTCTCGTCGAAGCTTTGAGTTTTCTCCTCGAGTTTTGTTGATTCTATTTTACTTTGGATCTGATTGTGTGATTGTATCATTGATGAAGATCTGAGTTGTTAGCGCTGCATGTGTTCTTTGCCTCTGATATTATGCCGTATGTATTCATTACTGTCTCTCTAAACATTCCAGTACATCAAACAGAGTTCTGTAACATTCCATTGTTGCATTTGTTCTGTTTTTTATTGCGTGTACGGTGTTGCACATTTTGTTAAGATAATAAAATATATTTGTTTTAGTAAACACGTTTTTTATTAGAATGTCCATAGTAAATCATGTATAATAATAGAATATTATTTGTAACCTGTTAATAACAGAATCTCAGTTAATATGTGTTGTATTATAATGGAGAATGAATCTGATTGGTCATGCAGAGTTAATTACTTGTGCAGACATTCTTGTGTGAGCTTTCAAGCTCTCTGATTTACCTGCAGCTGTATCATGAAAAGAATCTCTACGAACTGTAAATCGGTGAATTATTCTATTAGTTTGAATACAGTTGTAAACAGTATAGACAATTTCTGTGAAGCTGTAATAATTTTACAGAAGTTATTGTGGAAAATACTCGTGTATTTTTAGATATGCCATATGAAATTACTATTTTGAATAAATATGTTCTAAAGGACTATTGTTCTTTAAGTTTAAAGTTGCTGCCATAATGAATTATATTAAACGAATCTGGTTTTAAATACTTTGCAACTCTGATTGAAGTGTGGACTTAAGTGTGGAAATGGTTATAATACTATTTTTGAAGACAATTATGGATGATGATTATGGAAGACAATTATTGATGACGATTATTTAAGACATATATTTGAGTTGTAAATACCAGTTTCAATAATTTCTGTAGTGCACCGGAAAATGATATTTATTTTATCATTGATTTTATACTCGTTTTATTAACATTCCTTGAACGTTATTTGATCAGGCTTTTATAAACGTTATTTATTGATATTTGTTGCATATTTTTTAGATCCTATTTTGTTACAATTTGTACCTATCTGTTGGGTAAGATTGAGTGCAATCTGGTTTTTTCTGGGTAAGTCGTGCATCAGATATTTCACCGTCCGAGTACACAGCTTTGTAATCACAACCAATGAAGTTGTAGAGAACAATTGGGCTTACTTGATGCTTGAATAACTTACTTGATACTTGAATAACTTGCTTAATACTTGAATAACTTACTTGATACTTGAATAACTTGCTTAATACTTGAATAACTTATTTGATAACTGGAATAACTTGTTTAATACTTGAATAACTTACTTGATGCTTGAATAACTTACTTGATACTTGAATAACTTACTTTGTACTTGAATAACTTACTCGATACTTCAAATAACTTACTTGATACTTGAATAACTTACTTGTTACTTGAATAACTTACGCGTTACTTCGAATAACTTACTTGATACTTGAATAACTTACTTGATACTTCGAATAACTTACTTGATAATTGAATAACTTACTTGATACTTGAATAACTTACTTGATACTTCGAATAATTTTCTTGATACTTGAATAATTTCCTTGATGCTTGAATAATTTACTTAATGCTTGAATAACTTGGTACTTGAATAACTGACTCAATACTCGAATAACTTACTTGTTACTTGACTGTCTCTGAATGTGATAGAGTAATCTATACCTGTTTGGTTTTGGGCAATTTTATGTTTTTCATCACCATTTTACTATAGTATCATGTTCCTGATGTAATTTAAGGAAATGGTTTATGTTATAATAACTTGTGCTAATCTGTGATTAGGTGTTGATCTACAGTTGATTGCTTCAACATACATATTTCTTTTATCATCCGATCGTTTGCCTCGTATTCCAATTACCAAACAGTTCCAATGACTGGTTCAATATTTACGTTTTTGTTTAAACATGTATTGTGTATTCAGAGCACTTTCAGACTTGATCATTCCTGTTTTTGTCGTTTTGACAGTTGTTCGTATTATATTGAAATGTTGCGTGATGTGCCTTTATGTTTTCTTGTCCGCAGTGTGTTATTGTATTTTTTGTGTTTTTTTGTATATGTTTACTGTTGTATTTTCTTTGTGAGTTAGCTAATTAAAAGTGATGTCTGATACAAAGAAGACTTGGCATAACCTTTAGTATACTGAAGTGCCATTAGGCTCACTCGCATTGAATCTTTTAAACAGAATTGTGCGCTGTTTATAATATGATGTTTAAACTGTGAATTTCTGGAAACTTGCATAATTTGCAAATTACAAACTTTATGAAGTCTCCATATATCATCACTGCATAAATGGACTGGATCTGTCCTTATCTTCTAACTTGGATCTGGGATTATAAAATTTCATGGCCAGGAACTGTGTTCGCGAATGATTGCTTGACATCGTAATTTTGATGCATCTTGGTTCAAAGTTCAACATTTCCTTGCATTGTGTTGCTGTTTTGTGTACTCCAGGGCTGTAGCCAAGATTTCATTTCGTGGGGGTCTTTGGCTTCCAACAAATTTTTCACCTTTTTTGCAAAATTTTCACATAATTTCATTAAGCTTCCAAACATTTTTATGTCATTTTTTCAAATTTTGTGTTACAAAGCATCATACATTTTAATAACAAAATTTGGGGGAGGTTTCAACCCGAACCCCCCCCCCTCCTTTAATGCGGCCGCGGTGTACTTGTGCATGCTAGAAATTTTGTGTTCCGATTTGGTGATATTACTCATTGACTCGTGCTTTGCCATGATTATTAGCGTATTGTCTGTAGCTTCATTTTAATTGTATTAAATAATATTTATTAAATGATATTTATTAAGTGTTATGATACTCTGCCTGTAATATATTGTAATAAAATATTAAAATGGGTAGTTTCCTTCTAAATGTTTCTAGCAATTGTTAGTTTCTTTATAAACCTCAGTGTGTGAAGCATACAAAATAAAATTCATTTGGCCGAATAAGGAATTAGTATGACATTACAGTGTGATCATAGAGGATGGAAGTAAAAAAGTGTGCACAATCGACTTATTACTAGATTCTCACCAAATATTGACACACTGTGCAACTACACAGCAATATAATAACATCTCATACAACCATATATTACTAGTAATATAGAAAAAGTAGAAATGGGCGAGCCCACTCCAATTTAAGCTGAGGTTCGTCCAAGATAGTGCTACGTTTTGCACTGATTGGAATATGTCTCGTATTTAGTAGGTCGATCCAATAGACCACTTTGGGATGCGTGCTCCAGTCGATCATGTATCTATGTTTAAATGACTCGTGGGTGTCAGAAAGCATGATAAATAGCTATGAATTGCTCATAAACGTCATATTTCTTAAAAATTACATATATCTGCCATGCCGAAAATTAATCGTTTGTGTAGTATGCGATTACGTGCATTAATCTGAGCTTCTTTATGCATATTTCAATTCTGGGACGAAATCTGAAGTGTTAGTGCGAAATTCATTGGCATTTTATACAGTACAAGAGGATTTTCTGCAACTCACAGCTGATTAAAACATAGAATAGCTAATACATAGAAGACTTATCCCAAAACGGCTTATTGCTGAAGCTGCAATCTTTCAAATTTGATTCTATTAAAAGGTATCTGTCACTCATGACATAGGAAATAATGGATTAATTGAGTAAAGAATTAAATTCTGGATTGTACAGTACTTCAGTTAAATGGAAATTAGTATCCGGTTGACAAATGGAGTCCCGGAGAGAACATTTTCAACGTTGTACCATTGGTGAAGCAAACGTCGTACCGTACCATCTCCCAATAATTGCATAGTGCATTTGCTTGGCGCTGATGATTTAATTAATCTATGTGTGTGAGGAATTCAAACAGAAGTTGCAACATATTGTTATAATTTGATTGCCAATTTTCACCAAGAGCATTAGTCTAGCTATTGAAAGCATGCATATCAAAATCTGACATGCTGGGCAGCCTAATGTCGCCTTTATAAATATGAGATTAATGCGGATTAGCCTATAATCCCAAAAGTAAAACATGGAATTTTGTCGCTCTGTCAGTCCTAATTCCTGTAAGAATTATTCATAATCCTTAAAGAACAAAATTTTGAATTTGTGTTTAAAATAAGCTATGATCAGGCTTTTCCCCATGAATTTTGAACTGGGGGGATGGGGTGTGTGCTTGAAAAATTTCTGGGGGTGTAAAAAATTATTTTTCGCTTGGCGAACAAAAAATTTATTTGACGAGCAGGGGGTAACGGCGTACACATTTTACCACATCACCCCCAGCGGGGGTATTATCACCCCCCAGCGGAGGAGGGGGGTAGTGAAAATTGAACTGGGGATGTTGAGAAGAAGTGTTTAATCAATCAATCAAAACCAAAAAATTAAAATAATATGAACATATACGGTTGAACATATACAGTTGAACATAGAAACATATTGAGAACCAACTGGGGGGTGAAAAAAACCGCGGGAGTGTGTAGGAAAATCCCTGGCTAAGATGATAAGATTTCGTTAGAAATTTACGCCTTTCTCTCCTCCGATTACAGCGTAGACTATTCCTCATTGCTTGTGCTAAACTTCTGTCTCTAGCTTTAATGCTTCGTAGATTGTAAATAATGTAATGAATTATAAATAATATAAAATATATAATATTAAGTACATATAAAAATTAAAATTAAATAATATTATTTAGAAGATTTTAATAAATGCTTAATGTTATTTGTTATAATCACGGCATCACTGATTTTTTATATATTTCTGTAAACTTTTCTGTAATTTTAGACAGTTTACATACATTCACTTTAAAATTATTAACGTAACGTAACGTGTTTAATGGACGTAGGCGTGAGCCTCTGTGTCCATATCATACATGTTCTACAGAGATATGA
>JAQFYQ010002488.1:0-11637 GCA_034694885.1 Buchholzia appendiculata
GTAAAAATCATGGTGGGTCGCCAAACGTGTTGTAGCGTTTTGGTGGGTCGCCACCTCAAAAGTTTGAGAACCCCTGGACTAGACTATCAGTGAAAGAAGGCTTTCCACTAGAAGTGGGAGGTTCTTTGCAGGAGGTTCTACATCACTGCCGAATCAAAGAGAAGAATAAATTTCTCAAGAAAGGAAATTCACCCCATTCCCTAGGGTCAACGAATCCATACCGGTGTTCAGCACATACATCTTGCAAAAGCAAATAGTTCACTATAGACGAATGATTATGTTGTTGATAATGATGGCGATGAATTGGTGATGATATTCCTGAAGCCAACAATCTCCATACTCTCCTTGTCTAGCACATGGAAGAACATTTTATTGTAATGCCGGTGTGGACACCACTGGGTACTTTCATCAACAAGAGAGGCAATTCAGATTAGTATGTGTCCGACTCTTTCCGAATGTCATGACCAGGAATTGGGTGTGCATCAAAGTAGCATACTGTCTTTAGTGCTGTCTGTACACTGTTTGGACAATGAGAAGTTTTCAAAATGTATACACAGTACACGCCAGGGCGGTGTCGTAGTACTACCGGCCCCAGTTTGCTTCTGATTGATGGCTATAAATAGATCATTGATTTGGATTGGGTTATATTTATAACTGGGTCGCTAATGGCCCAATGATCATTAACTAGGCCAAACTGTCCCGTTGAAAAACGTAGCCATCTGGCGAATACTGATTTTTATAAAACAGCCCATTATATGATTAAAAGATTAATATCAGATCTCTAAAAATCCAAACAAAGTGATATCTTAAAAAAATCTGGACATTACTTCTCCCTCTCCTAAATCCAGCAAGAAAACTCCTATGTAAAATTAACACAACAATATCTTGTCACCAAGTTCCTCAAAGTGCTTCAGCAATGAGAGCACCAAGATTGCTGGCATCAGGAAGGGCATCTGGCTGTAAAAACTTTCCTTCAGTAAAAATCCAAAATGTCATATGTTCTGTGGAGTTCAATGATTTTAGTTTTAAATTTTACTGGTGCGGTAACGTTAATGGTAGGAATACGGTTCAACACACATTGATTAGCCTTAGGCTTAGTACTAACTGTGAACAATGCCAGTCCGGACGATCAATAAAACAATGATGACGATGATTCACAGGCCTGAGCAATATTGAATAAATCAGAAACACAAAACAGACAATGTACATATATGTAACAGATCTAGTTGGAAATAATCGGACAATTAACTTACAAAGTATTTGTAGTATTTGCTAATTTCAGTATTTAAAGTATCTTAACACAAACAAAGTACTTAACAAAGCTGTGACAGTGTAAACTTTATCTACATGCACTTGTTGACACAACAAGATCCTACCTCAACAAGTACTTACCAACGCTGGCGATGGCCGGACACTTGTCGTAGATATACTTCATGCCGACGTCACGGATCGTCTTCGCAGAGACAGCATCAATTCTGGCATTAATTTCCGCCAGATCGGCCCTTCTGCCGTAGTACAGTACCTGCCTGTTTGTACACAACATTTAGATAATAGTACACAGTACCTGCCTGTTTGTACACAACATACAGATAATATTACACAGTACCTGCCTGTTTGTACACAACATTTAGATAATAGTACAGTACCTGCCTGTTTGTACACAACACTTAGATAATAGTACACAGTACCTGCCTGTTTGTACACAACACTTAGATAATAGTACACAGTACCTGCCTGTTTGTACACAACATTTAGATAATAGTACAGTACCTGCCTGTTTGTACACAACATTTAGATAATAGCACACAGTACCTGCCTGTTTGTACACAACATTTAGATAATTGTACACAACATGCCTCTTTGTACACAACAGTCTGTCAATAGTCTAGATGCTAAAAATAAAGAATTACATAGTGTCAGAATTCATAACAATGGCTCTACTGTTTCAACTTCTGTTAAAGTATTCTCAAATTTAATCGTACAGGGTATACAATACATTTCCAGTACCAAATTGCTTAAAAATTCTTCAAAAAACTGACTCATTTATCACCTTCATCAACAATTTGTCTCCTTCTTCAACACGAATGATAAGAAATCAGGAAAGATTATATATAGGAAGGATTGGACATCAGCTTGACTAACACATTTAACCATTGCAAAAAAAATTCTGTAGAAAAACCAACACGCCAGCTGCGTGAGAAAATGCAAATAAAGAATCAGATGAAATCACACTATGTGAAAACAATCATACAAAAAATAACCAAAAACATCTTCAACATTCCATGACATTGATGCACCAACACACCAGCAATAACAAGTTTCTTGTCTATCAACCAATTCATCATCTTCATCATTATTGGCAAGTTCTGCCACAGCTGCTGGAAGCCTAAAGCTTTTCATCTAAATAAATAACTACAGGGTACTCCAAACAAGACATTAAAAATATATTTTCATCTAAATAAATAACTACAGGGTACTCCAAACAAGTCATTCAAACATGCTGTACAATGTACATCATGTTATAATATACAAAGGTATAGTGTCCAAAGATGAAAATGCGAACGATACGCATTAAAGAGATAGAGTGATCATGCCGTACCTGCCGATGTCCTCGCAAGTCAGTGTTGTACTGTCCAACTGATTGAGTAGATTCACCTTCAGCTGATTCCTCGCTCGCTCGACCTCAAACTCTGTCGCACTCGAACACATCTTCATCCTAGAAACAAACGAACAAAACTTCATCCTAGAAACATACGAACAGATCCCCATCCTAGAAACATACGATATCAACCAAGAATCATATATAAATACACAAATCCTCACAATACAGAAACATATCCTCGTCCAAAGTGCCTGAGAAAACCTTTATCCTACATACATTAACCGTTCCATTCATTGTACATACAAGCACGGATCCTCATACAACTCAATTAAAGCCGAGTCGGCGAGTCGTTACCGTTTATGACAATCTACACAAGCAGAAGAAAGATAGTTTTACAGCAGGAAATATGTCCAGGACAGAATGTCACAACGTTGAACTACCTTCAAGCAATGCAAAACTGCATACACTACAATGCTGAAAGAATAATATAAACATGTGATAAAGTTATAGGGTAAGTGCTGCGTGATTGTTCAAAAAATGTTCAATAACTATCCGTATAGCTTCTCTCCATCATCGGCATTTTGCTTACATGTCAGGAAGTTTTAGACGCAATGTCCCCGAGGGCTCGTTATGGCTGAATTTTTACGACCGCACACCCTTGCCCACGCCACAACCTAACCCGGGAATGAGCGATTTCCCTTCCTCAAATAACTCCAGCTCTTTAATTTAGTAGCGGAAGCAAGCATAGGCTAACCTAACCGCCATGAAAAAACCAAACAGCAGATGGCAGAAGTCTACACTCATGCCACACTTCTGATCAGATTACCATCCCTAAGTCGCCCTTCACGGGTATGCACTTTACCGGGCTGTGCAGTTTAAGTATTTTCTATTTCCCACCTTCCAACGGGGGAGGGGGGGGCATCCCTCTTTGGGAATCAGTTCGAGAGAAAATGAACTCATTGTGATTTACTATGACGAGACACTTACCACTGATCTTGCAGGTTATAGATGAAGTCCCAAATCGTCATACGATCGGCCACAAAGTATGCGCCCCTGTAAAACATATAACATATGCAGCATTCACAATATTAACAGTATAACAATATTAACTGCATAAAATCAATGACTGATACCAACAAGCATAAACATGACATAACACTATCTACAACACTTGATTTTGTCTTTCATTGAGTAACTCTTTTAACTAATTACGAATCCTAGATTAAAACCTAGACACAATTAGAATGAATATTGAACTCTCAGATACAAAAACCTTACATTCATGTATTTATACTTACAATTTTTGAGTTGAACTGCTGTCAAATTATTCCAATATATAACGCGTAAGTACATATCAGGCATAAAATGTTAACAATATTTTCTGACTGGATAATATTCATACAACTAACCATTAACGTACTGTTTTGTTTAACTGAATACAGACAGACAACTAACTTGGTTACGTAAATCACTCGTTACACAATTCTCATTGATAATTAATTTATTCAATTTATTTTTATTCAATAGATATCACTTTCCATTCATAATTTCTTACACACTTAGCTTGATTAATTCTTAATTAGCTGAATTCAGTTATTTGTCTGCGATTTAGCCAAGAGTACGTTGGTGATAAAGCACAAAATTTTACCATATACGTTGTACTACGCAGCATATAAACAAGTCATTTTTATCAATGACAAAACTACCATTCGCTTTCTTGAGACAGCGAATGGCAGACTATAAACAGGACATGACGATGATGATAACTATGACGATTCTACATCAAAACAGCTTCAACTAAGTCGTGTGATACGCTAGTTGTTCAATTGGGGTACTAGCCACAGCCCTGTGTCGCGATAGCCAATGTTAATCGAGGTACTAACCACAGCCCTGTGTCGTGGTAGCTAATGTTAAACGAGGTAGCTAATGTTAAACGAGGTAGCTAATATTAAGGTAGCTAATGTTAAGGTAGCTAATGTTAAGGTAGCCAATGTTAACTGAGACACTAACCACAGCCCTGTGTCGTGGTAGCTAATGTTAAGGTAGCTAATGTTAAGGTAGCCAATGTTAACCGAGGCACTAACCACAGCCCTGTATCGTGGTAGCTAATGTTAAGGTAGCTAATGTTAAGGTAGCCAATGTTAACCGAGGCACTAATCACAGCCCTGTATCGTGGTAGCTAATTTTAATCGAGGTCGCTAATGTTATGGTAGCTAAAGTTAAACGAGGTAGCTAATGTTAAACGAGGCACTAACCACAGCCCTGTGTCGTGGTAGCTAATGTTAAACGACTGAAAGCTGTGGCACATCTCTTCCTCGGCGCAGCGTGAAGCCAGCACGCTGGACAGAGCCTTGCCGGCTCCGTACGTGCGGTCCCAGGAGCCGATCAGAGTGGACGCGACCATGAGCGGGATGTTGTCACCGTGCTCCGACCCCGGTCCTTCTATCGCCAGGGCAACGTGAGCGAGCGGCAAGTCATCGTCTCTTGCACGAATCTAGTTGACAAACAGAACAGCGAGCGGATACAGGGAAGAGTTATCAACCCACCGTTACCATGGATACAGGAACCCACTGTTACCATGGATACAGGAACTCACTGTTACCATGGATACAGGAACTCACTGTTACCATGGATACAGGAACCCACTGTTACCACGGATATAGAGAAACCCACTGTTACCACGGATACAGGAACCCATTGCTGCCATGGATACAAGAACTCACTGTTACCATGGATACAGGAACTCACTGTTACCATGGATACAGGAACCCACGGTTACCATGGATACAAGAACCCACCATTACCATGGATACAGGAACCCACGGTTACCATGGATACAGGAACCCACTGTTACCATGGATACAGGAACCCATTGCTGCCATGGATACAGGAACCCACTGTTACCATGGATACAGGAACCCATCATTACCACGGATACTCTACATCAGTTATTGAAAGCAGAAATACGACCTGTTTATTCTAATCATTATCACTAAGCACACACACTGACACGTAAACAGTCAAGCTTCCGCGTCTACAAGTCTCAGAAATTTTCTCCGCGTCTTCCGTAGCAGTCCATAATCATCATTGATGTCAGTTAAATGTTCATGGCAGCGTGCTATCAACAACACTACGCTTGGTCCGTGTGCAAAAGAACCAACTATACGTCAATCATTTTACATACGTTCCAATCAATCATTTAAACCATGGCAAGTATTATATGCTTCAAGTCTCGATAGGACATACACTCATAGTTAGAATCTACGATTTAAATCTCAATACAAAACCGATTAAAAACAACTCACAAATCGAAATAGAAGAAGTCGTCTTTCTGGATGAAAGGCCAACATAAGGATAATTCCTATAGATATACTGCTTTCAATACATCAGCATTGTCATTATTCTAAAAGCATAAGAAAGCTCAATACTAAGGCATCACAAACTTCACTGCCTGTGAATCTAGCTCGGTTCAGAACAGGAATCTCGTTCTGATACGTCAGAGACATTCCGCTGAACAACTTCTCACCGAGCTGAACGAGCTGTTCATGCTGAACACCTGCATAAAACAGAACAAAAACGGTTAACAGTGATCAAACCAGTTAATGATCCTCAAACCGTTTAATGATGCTCAAACCAGTTAATGATCCTCAAACCGTTTAATGATGCTCAAACCGTTTAATAATGCTCAAACCCTTTAATAATGCTCAAACCGTTTGATAATGCTCAAACCGTTAAATAATGCTCAAACCGTTTAATAATGCTCAAACCGTTTAATAATGCTCAAATCGTTTAATAATGCTCAAACCGTTTAATAATGCTCAAACCAGTTAACAGCGCTCAAACTGTTTTATAATGTTGAAACAAATTAACACTTCTCAAACTCGTGAACAGTGCACAAGTGCATACGCCATTGGCCTTTCATCAGAGGAAAATGTTAGCAATAATTCTTATCTAACCATTGCGGCATAGAACTGAATGTTCTCTCAATATTTATAATAAGACTGATAATTAAGCTGAACACAGGTTGTGCGTGACAAAGTACTAAAATAAGAACTATCGTATTGACAAGAGTATCCAGCGTACCGCCAGCTCCAGCGAGTACCATGCGCGGCGGCTTGTAGTTGGTGCTGACAAAGTCCGTAAGATCCTTGCGCGTCAGCGACCTAAGCACACGACCGGCAGCCAATACACAATAGTTTACATGTCTAAAACTCAAACAAGAAAACATGACAAGTCTCTTCATCAGCCTATATCAGCAAGCTGTGGCTTGCCAAGCTAAACCCAGTATGATCACATCATTCATAAATCAAGGAGATTAATCCGATACAAACAAAATATTGCGACAAAAAAATTACAAAACACTGTGGAACAAGACGATGCAACAAATCAGTGATTAACCATACTTTAAAGTTTCCACACTATGACCCCATGAGTGAAAGTCATAATGAGATATAATGTATGTAATGTCCAAACAACAGAAAAAAGAGGACGTTAGGAAATCCGGCAAGAGAGTTGCGCATTTACCCATTCGTTCGCAGCAAGCAGTCGGCATCTACTTAGATAATGCATTCGGGAGTGCTGCACGAAATAGCATTCTCTGAGAAACAGTAAATAATGAGAAATAAAATTAGTAGAAATAAGATACAAAATATCCTTAAATATATATCTATACTTTTATATCTATATATTTTAAATATAAAGATATCTTTAAATACGATAGAGAAATAGATACAAAATATATAGCAGATACAAAGCATCTGAGCAAGCCCAAGTGGGATTTAATGATCTACTGGAAATCATAAATGTCATCATCAGCGCAAGGTTTTCAGTGAGTCATCAGTGCGTCATCATTAGCGCAAGACATTCACTGAGTCACCAGTGCGGTCACTTACTTGATGCTGCTGGATGTGCCAAGAACGGAGCGCCCGAGTGCAGTGCCCTGATAGGCCGTAGCGTGCAGGTAGTCCATTACAACAGTCGTAAGATTGTTCTCAGCCTCCTGTACACACACGCACGTCGCACACACACACTGTATACACAAACACATACACGTGCGCAACACTTAACAGCGTAGCGCGACATAAACAGATCTCATGTCAATGGAAAAAATATTCATCTTTTGAGGAACAAAAACAAATATTTCACATTTAACATTCACTAGTTCTAATCATCGTTGTCGCCATTATAATTTTAATCACAGTTTTCCTATGGATGAAATGTAAATGACAATCAGATGTCGTAAAATGTTTCCAACGCCGCCTGATAAAGTAGATTTGAACTGTATGCTTGCAACATTCTTTCAAATAGCATTCTCGACTCAAAAAACATTAACTTCTTTCTACTCAGACGATTTTCCTGAATCAGTCTTATTTCTTTATTTAGCATTTACTCATCTGGTGCATTCCACTACTGTTCGGCAATGCAAACATAAACTTTACATTCCACTACCGTTCTGCAATACAAACACACACACTTTACATTCCACTACCGTCCTGCAATACAAACACACACACTTTACATTCCACTACCGTTCTGCACGGGAAGGACCTTTGGCCGCCCACCCGTGCTCATCGGCCTAGTCAGTTGGTGGTTAAGTCATGCGTAGTAATACGCAAGACAAATAACCATCATCAAGACCTGTCTTCGGACAGAGCACTATCATCATCATCACCGTTCAGCAATGCAAAGACATACACTATAAACTCCACTACCGTTCTGAAATGCAAACACACACACTTCACATTCCACTACTGTTCTGCAATGCAAACACACACACACAATTTACTTCTGCACATTGCTGTTGTATCAACTTAACCATAAAGTATTCAACAGACCTGAAACTCTCTGGCGACGTGTGCCTTGACTTTCTCTATCTCAGCATCGCTGTACGTCGAGTTCTGAATGATGTCAGCGAGTATCTCCAGAGCTAAAACAACAGCAGAAATAATAGTAAAACTAATTTAATCATTTAAACACAACTAGAAATAAAATATTAATATTACAAATATATTCATTAATAATAAATGATCATGAATAGTAACTGACAAAGAAAATTGCACATGTCCAAATTCTCAGGGATGTCCAAATTCTCAGGGAACACAAAAGGCACATTTCTCAGAGATGCTTCATCACATGGCTCGGATCTCATTATTCAATGTTTCACAATTAAACACATTTCTGAAAATAATATAACTACAATAAATGCTAAAATAATAACTATAATCAAACAAATGTACCTCTAATAGCCAAAATTGTATTTCAGCATAATATCACCATGTTTGGAAGCCACGTTCGATCATATACAAATAATCAACCACAGCACAGCATCACAAGCAGACTCAATACGGAAAAGTTACACCGGGATGCTCTTCCTCACAAAACTTGTATCCCCAAATAAATATACAACATACACAATTAATTTTGATCTGAAAAATAATTTTTTCCTATAAAATTATTTAACCGAGTTTCAAGTTGCACAAATTGTGGAGACAAACTCACCTTTTGGTACATCCTTTGAATGGCACTTAGCGTAGAACGCCATCTGCTCTCTGGAACTGTGTGCGTTCAACTGGATGCCAAGATTCTCTGCTTCAACTTCAAGGTCCAACTGAGATCGTTTTGAAGTGCCCTACAGACACAAAACCAAACAGCTTAATGTTCGCTCATTTTTCAAAACAAATCAAAGAAATACATGCATTACACTGCATCGATTCAATCTTTTACAGACAATCTGTCTGGATATCTGCTTTGAATGCTTCATTTACAATACAAAACATTCTTCAACTTTGCACCTGCTATATCATGTATAGTATTGTATACTGCACCAGTGCTGTACTTGTGCTCAGAACAGACATCTTCCGAAAGCAAAATAAACAAATAAAATAAAACAACGACTACAAATAGATGATGATGATGACTATAGTCATTCCTTCACAAACAAGTCAAGGTTCAACTCTCTGCACACAACATCCACAAAGCTACACAACCGATACAATTTTCGTCAACTTGATAAAATTCTACACGATTTATTAACCGAGGGAAGAAACATTACATGGCCAACTGTATTAAGTTAAGCCAAGAGTAATGACAAAAAATCTTGCATAGAATTTACTTATCTTTTAAACCAATAGACTATTACAATAAAATTACATTTATTCAGATTAGAAAGGTGCAGGGAATAAAGTCTATGCTATGTCAAAGTCTACGAAGGACGTACTTTGAATGCCATGTGCTCGAGAAAGTGAGCGACTCCATTGTTCTTCTCCGTCTCATAGCGACTGCCTGCATCCAACCATAATCCAACCTACAGGAGGACATACAACAATTCTCACATACAACAATTCTCACATATAACAATTCTCACATACATTCTATGCAACATAACACTTCAAACATAGTTCATAGGACATACAGCAATGCAACCAACAATCAATATCATCATCACATGCACAACTTTGTCAGTCTGCGAATAGTTTGTACTGTCTGAGGTGTACTGCATTGAATGCCATGGCATTACTCCATAGTGTAAACAACGCAATAAATACTGTAATAAAAATCCAACCTCGGGTCAATACAAACTGAAATATTCAATTAAATCAGCAATACACAACAACCATCAGAAACAATAGCGTAACCAATAATGACGATTCTAGTGAGAAGAGATTTGAAAAGAAATTTAGTGCACACAAAGTTGCCCCGACTCACCGTGGCCGTTTGGCTGTGCGTCTCTTCCGTGGCAACCTTAAGCTGATTCTTCAGAGTTGTGAGCTTCGTCTCGTGCGCACCGAGCGTCTCCTCAAACGTGGCAGCATGCGTGGCAGTGCGCGCAATCAGCAACGCCACCGGCGGTTTCTGCGCAAAGAATTGCACGATAACTAATTAGAAACACATAGAGGCATCAAAGACAAGAATTACAATGTACATACCATGTCATACCACAACATTGCAAATACAGTTTCCTACAATCGTAGATTTAGTATTTATAAGGTTACTCATTAATGTAGACATAATTATCATAATCATCTTCATCGTCACATCTACATTATACATCACAATCACAGTACACTGCAATCATCAGCAGACCATGAACGAAAACATGCTGTATACAGAAATGTATTTCAGTGTATTTCATCTTTTGAGAAAAGATAAAATACATTGGCAACTGACAACATATAGCAGCATAGAAATGAGCCAAGTATACAGACGGAACATTTCGTATTTGGTTATCCTCCAGTTTAGTGCACTAATGGGAAACTACTAGGGTTCAGGTAGGGCTAGAGTTGGGGTTAGGGTCATAAGTCGGGTTTAGGGTTAGGGTAGGACCTAGAGAACATTTAACCATCCTTAAATTCCAAAATTTAAAACATTTTTTTCATGATTTTTTGAATACGTACCCTTACCTGTTGATTTTTTTCCCCCCATTAGTGTACTAAACTGGAGGAAGACCTCGTATTTACTTCAGAAAGAAAACATTACAATATTGTACACATACTAAACTATACTGGATGTCACCTATCTGGATCGAGTAATGTCGTAATGAAGGCGACGGACAAATTCATCAATGTAGGATTTAATATCGTTCCGGGAATATAATCCCTAAATCCTCCCAAAATCCGGCTCTATATAAAATGTAAACAAACTGGACTTGTCTCGGGATCAGAGACTTTGGCATTGACCTTGTCACAATATACAAAGTGACAACTCCGCAAGCTGGTAACTCGTTATTACACCCAGTTTTACGTACAGACAGCTACTAGCGCACTGCACACGTGCACGGGCGAGGGGAAGTGGGCGGAGCAAAGGGGCGGAGCTTACTCGGTTAAACTTTGTCAGAGATTTCGCCGTCGTTCCGACAGCTCTTCGGACGAACGTCGACGCCATCTTCGTTACGAAATATGTTCTTCTTCTTCTTCTTCTTCTATAGTCTTTAAGCTCAATGTCCAAGTGAGCATCTATAGTTTATGCTGCACTGAGCTGTGATTGCAGAGCTAGGGAGCATTCCGTTGGAGGCTGGCTGGCGGTCGATGGCGCGTTTC
>JAQFYQ010002489.1:0-11634 GCA_034694885.1 Buchholzia appendiculata
CTAGAGCGAGAGAGAGAGCGAGAGAGAGAGAGAGAGAGAGAGAGAGAGAGAGAGAGAGAGAGAGAGCTACTACTTGGAACGACCAAAACGTGTCTGAAGTTACAGCGTTGCATGGCATTTTTTAGCATACAAATTGGGGTGCACTTTGCCCAGCAGTCCTCCCAAATTTTTCCCTAGTCCCCAGAATCTTGCCCCCCATTTGGCACTTTTTTGTCCCATTTCAATATTGGAAACATGTTACATGTTCATGTTTACAACTTAATTAACTTAGCTGGCCCACTGTTCCTCATAAATTGTAATTTCATATCAGAAATAATTTATCTATTTACATTACAATGTTGATCACATGAAAAATTACTTCTGCTTCCTGCCCTCAGCGCGTGCTTTGATTAACACATATGAGCCCTTTACATTCGTTTTTCAGCACACGGTGTATAATCAATGTATACGTCATCACTGGTTATAGTTGATGCAGACCTTGGCTATGACTTGTTGCCTCAGGGCTACCTTGAGGGACTTTAGTGCCTTGCATTGACTGAGGTATCAAATGCCTTGCCTTGCTTTTGACTTTGGAAAAATGCATTGCCTAGTCTCTGACCTTGAGAAAAATGCATTGCCTTAAAAATGCCTTGCCTTATTGCCTGAGAAAAAGCGCCTTAGCAACGTCTCAAGGCATTTAAGACAGATACAATATTATACCAGACTAGTTAAAATACTTCACATACATTACCTTTGAATGCTCGTGATTGCCTATCCAGATACCACAGGTCTCTCATATTTTACCCTTTCTTTTTTTCTGTCTATCCTTCTGTCTGTCCCTATATCTATAATTGTCTGCATCTATGTCGGCTTTTTCCGACAATCATCCCCCAGTTTCTGATCAAGAGACAAACACAAGTGGAAGGAGAATAACAAAGTTAAACCGAGAGATCGGGATTGAGGGATAGCTGGAAAGAGAGAGAGAGAGATGGAAAAAGAGAGCTAAGCTAAATTTCTCGCTATTGTACTATACAGTGACCAATGGTTGCAAAATAGATGTGTCGGAACAGTGTTACACGTGCATGGCCAACTATATCATAAATATTATTCAGAATGTGGTGATTTCTCAGAAGAATTGATCAAATATAACTATTTAACTTTAAGTACATACAAAGCATTGCTTAGACCAATAAATGCCTCATCATTTGAAATACTTTAGAATGAATGCCTTCTTCGTCTTGGTCCTTAAAATTCCTAGATTCTATCGGCCTAAAAAATGGTTTACCTTGCCTTTTACCTTGAAAAATACCTTGCCTTGCATAGGCTTTGGAAAATGTTTTGCTTATCCTTGGCTTTAGAAAATTTCTTAATGCTTGGTGAAAAACGAATACCTTGGCGTTGCCTTTATTTACTAAGTCATTTTCAACGATGCCTTGACCTCGACTTTTCTATTTATCTCTAGTTAGTGTCCTGTTTGTAGAATAATAGACACTCCATGCATTTGAAATTCTAGTTTGGACTGCCGTATATATGCGTTTCTTAAATAAAAATGACGAGACTCCAACACTGCTTATTGTTTCCATACAGGCCAACACAACATGGGTCCTATAGACGGACTTAAACCTACGTTTGAGGCGCACGACAATGATCATATACTTACTAAGATCATAAGAAACGCTGCATGCACGACAGCTGGGAGGAAAGTATGGGGCTCGTTGTTGTTCCCTTTGACAATAGCTCGTTCCCTCGACACAACCTTTAGTATAGCAGACGTGGCATTGGATGTGTGCAGGTCCAGTATATACTTCACCACTAACTAGAATACTATCTTCATCACTATCTTGACCAAGATTGCCCAGAGAACTGAAGACGATACTAGCCAGCAGAATCACAACGCAGATTTGTCGCCTTGCATTAGAACCACGAGCCGTCATCGTTCCCGTAGTAGCACGCAGAAGTAATTACTAGCTTCGATACTGTTTCTAGATTCCGAACAGAAAACTGAAAAAATAACAAATATCGTAGGAGTCTTATTGATTACAGGCGGCCAGGGCGTTGGTCTCCAACCACAGCCCTCATCCTGACGAAGTGATAAGGTAACCTACCGGGGCCATTGTGATAGATAAGCATGTCAATTAATCTGCGGTATATTGCAGCTAGTGCAATCTTACACTGCTTGGTGTCAGTGGCGGCAGATCCGCGGCCACTTGGAATATGGAAAATTAATTATTTAATCCTATATTGATACATTATTAAAATGAATCATCATACTTCTGTGGGGATATATGTGAGCATCTTCCTTCTCTTCGCTCACAGACAACGAATATTTTGTGATTAGATTTTCATTGAGCAACTCTTAACCTGATAATAAGCAACTTTTAAAGAGCGAATTATTGTAATTAACATTCGTGTACTGCTGGCATGTGCAGCCGATTCCCGATTGGACAGCGAGGAATGCGATAATTTGCAATATGAATAGCGCAAGATATGCTATATCAATTGGAACTCGCCACTATACGGCACATCGGGCAAGAGCGTTACGAGATTGCAGCGAGTCCAGACCGTCATGGCTCGTGCAGTGTTTGGTACCCATAATCGAGCGCCATGAGATCACATCACTCTAACCTGCACTTGCTTCAAGTTACACAGAAAATCCTAATAGGAAGTAGCGCTGATAACTGACCAGACATTGGGTTTATTTCAACTTCTGTATATACAGTATGTGGGCTCCTACTCGAATTCGTGCCAACAAAACATAAGCGTGTCAAAGGGTTATGGTTCCTCAAGAGGCGCACGCGAAAGCACGGGATCAGGTGTTTCACTGCGTTCGATTCTCAGACCAGATTCCGTTTTACTCGTGATAAGGAGAGACGTATGGTATACTCCGCATGTGATAATTAATAATAACTCGTGTAGTTGAGTAGCCTGTGTTTATTGTAATGACGTGGCATAATTATTTTGTACACTGCACTGTTTTAAGGTGCGAGGCGAGGCGTATCTTCATCGAGAGTGATGCTGTACGAGACGCTTATAACTACTGAGTTTAAAGTAGGGCGTACATCGGTCACGATGTGACTCTTGTATGGCGGATGTGTCGTTATGTATACACTTAAGATCATTAAGACGGACTTCCATGAACGAGTAAAGCAGGAAGTCAACAGGCGTCAAAGGTAATCAAGAGGCGAAGGCATCTGCCTCGCAAAGAGGAGATACGAGTCTAATCCCACTTAAACGGGCTCAAACAAGGCTTCATGATTCACTCTGTGTGGGAGGGATTCGTATATGAATTGATCATAAAATCGTCTACATGACTTTATTGGCGCGTTGATCAAGGACACCAAGAAGTGACAACGAGTCCAGAACACCGTGGAGAGTGTTGTATCTGGCATCACAAGTTTGGACTTCATCAGAACTGCAGGATCTGTTATGACCCTTCTATTGAATCCAGGGAATACAGTACTAATAATTCACAATGCTCAGAGTTCAGCGGCCAGCCTCGGTACGTGGCCATGAAACACGAATACGAGTCAAAAGGATACAAGCGGTCAAAAGGCCATCGGACTCGCCGGTGCTCCGGTGTAACACCGGCAATAATTCTCTCTGCCCTTGGATCTGGAGTAGATCCTTCATAAGCGCATTAAATCCACATGGAGCACTCTTAGCGGTAACATAACCGGGCAATCAAATGGCACAAGTCGTGGCGAAGTCAATCATTAAGAAGTCAAACTTTGAACTGTACATCATAGTACATGTGCAACAGTACAAAGTTGAGAGTACAAGTTGACATTCTTGTATGGGGACATCTTAGCCTGGGGGCATTATTGTATGGGGACCTTGTTGTCTGAAACATTTAGACTGGGTCACTGATGTCGGCGAAACGATCCTTCATATGCGAGTTAAATCCACATGGAACACACTATACCAGAAGCAGCTAGAAAGCAGATCACCTAACTACCTTCAAGCTGAAAGTAAAAACTAGACTATTTACATCTACCTACGGTAATTTCAAGTAGTTAGCACTACGTGAACCTACTGCACCTCATTAGTACACGAATGTTAATTACAATAATTCTCTCTAATATTTGCAGTACTACGTATCCTAAGTACAGTAGGTACTTAGGATACGTAGTACGCTGTTGCATTATAATCAGCACAAAGCGTGTAGAAGTGCAGTAGACATGCGTATTTGCAAAGCATGTTTAACCAAACATGGATCCGAGAAAAAAGACAATTGTAAGAATTTGTTATATTTGTTTTCATATTTATACTTTGTAAAGTTTGTGATTTATAGATTGCATGAAAATATCTCGGTGTCATAGTTCTCTCTGCAAAATTAAAAATTCTGCAGAGTCGTTTCAAATTGCAGCTCAAAATGTAATTAATTTCTTCCATTTTTCTATAACACTCCACCTCTCCGCAACTACTCAGAAAATACTGTGTGATAATTTATCATAAGTCAACCGTTGGCCCTCGTGCAGCACTAGTGAGATTTTTTTGGGGGAAATAGTAAGTTTTACCATCCATCCAAATTATATCTTAGTTTGTATATTTAATGTTTATGACTTTTTTACGTAAAGCCTTGGCGAGACAGTTGTCCGCATTGGCTGCCCTGAAACGCGTCTCCTCAGGACCCTGTCCTGGGTTAATCTTCCCGCTTCCTGTCTGATATACCAATTTTTTCACCATTGAAACGTTTTAGTTCAGATATCAATAGCTGTGTCGCCCCTTTATTTATTTATTTATTTATTTATTCATTCAAACTTGACGCATACATTATTACAGTAAATCAAACAATAAGTTTAGATGTCAAGCTTAGGACATACCAGGCAATGCCCTTAAGGTATACCTTCACACATTCATAGTACAAAGTTCTTACATTCCAGCATCCGATTGTTGCCACGTGTTTGGGTCCCAGTGGCATCTTATTTCGCTTCAAGGTTTCTAAGTCTGAATGACGGTGATCCTTCACTCTGTTTATATCATTATGTACGGTAATGTAAAAAAAAAATTTTGCACGTCATACATTTCTTACATTTACTAACTACATACTGCAATGAAAGTCGTACGTCTATTTGTAGATTCTTTTATTTTATTTATTTTTTAATAAATGCGGTTCTGTCATTAATATCAAAATAGGTTCAAATAATTTGAATACGTCATCAACATCCAAAAAGACTTGCTGAGGTTGAAATCGTAAATTACAATTTTATTCCAAAACTTCAATTTGTTCCATTAAAAATAATAAAACGTCATATGGCGTCATGTTGATAATGCAATGCATTTCAGGTCGTTACCATTCAGCGTCATTTTCAACCACATATGTTAAAAGATTGTACCTATTTTATAATCGATGAAAACATATTTGTATACAAAAGCTGCTCAAATTATTTAATACAGTGACTGGAGTCCATGAATATGCTAGGTATTCACGCCAGAAATATTGCTGATGAAATTAAAATATCGAATGTGTTTCCGTTGTGCTTCATCATCATTCACAATGCAAAGTTATTTTGAATGTACAATACATAAATACTCAATGGATTAACTATCTTATTGAAATCAGTCCACACCAATGTCTTAATAACCAAAATATAATTTCAGCAATAGTTTAAACGTTCAGATCAATTCATCGTGTAGTAGTTTTCATTGAGACCAATGAACGCAACAACGGTATTTAATGGTCTGATAAAGGATTGACGTCAGCATCAGCCGGTAACGATCCTTTAACAGAGGCAGCATTCCCTCGCTGGCCTGTCACAGCTATCCTCTGAAGAAGGAAAAGGACCTCACGCGGGTCTATCATGACAAGCGCGTTGTGTCGACTGATCGCCTGTGCGAGTTCTAACCCATCTGAGCCCCAGAAAGCCAATACAATCGAATGAACGGGGTATGGAAAACATCAAGGAATTGAAAATGAAAGGAAAGTTCATAAAAATAAATGCGGGAGAAATTGCAAGTAAAGAAATTGCAAGGGAGGCAGAATGGAAGGAAATAAAATGTAAGGAATGGAACTTGCAAGGAATGTAAAATGCTAGAAGTGGAAATTGAAAGACTAGAAAATTGCGGGGAGTACATTTTGAAAGTAGTGGAAATGGCAAGAAATGGGAATCGAAAAAAAGGAAATTACAAGGTACGAAATTTGAAGGGCAAAGAGCTCGCATTTTTGAAAATTCAATTTAGGCTACGACAATATTATTTCAAGATCAGCATTCATTATTTATTATTCATTATTCAGCCACTCATTCGCATAGGCCAAATACAGCACAGTTAAGTTAGAATCTGGTGTAGAATCACGACATTGAGCGCAATTTTCGATGAAGAATTCAGTTCATCGCCAAAGGTGTCAAGCGATACTGTGTCTTTCGTTGCAATTCAAAGTTCCATGTACAAGAAAAGGCTCAAAGGAAGGTATCCGGTCACTTAATCGGGAGACACTTAATCGGAATACACTTAATCTGGGACACTTAATCGGGTGGACACTTAATAGGGTGGACAGGTGGACACTTAATTTGTATACACGTTATCGGGGACACATAATCCGAAGAAAACTCGATAAATATAAAAATAACACAAAATATCAATAAAATAAAATAATAGCAGTAATTAAATCAAATATTATTACACAACAAGACATGTTTGCGTTGGTAGAATGATTTACCAGATTGTAGCAAAGTCCTTAGTGTACAGAACACAAGCAGCTAATGAACAAGGTACAGTAGATTAAACTTTTGGACATATATCAAGCTATGCATTAGGAGCCTAAGAAATTATATACGACAAATAAAATACAACATCCATAAAATATACAGACGAATTTATATGAAAGCTAACGTATCCTAGTGATGGCATAATATATGTTACAAATGAGCAAATCTGTCATTAAAAAGTGACTGTCAAGTACGTCTGAAATATCACTCTACACATGTGTCCAGTGCGCACTCGAGCGAACATATTAGTACAACAGAATGTCTGATCTTCCGCAAGCACCCGACTGTTCCCTGAACTCTGTCATTCAGAATAAGGTATCTTGTTTCTTACGTAGGTGTTCCATGCACGCAGCCCCTTGTGTGAGACGTGCCTTCTGTTGCTGTATGTCTCGTTTGATAATGGATATACATGTCCAGAGGGTGCGTTGCGTAGGCGGCGCCAGAATTTATATTTGGGGCGGGGGCTTGGCGAGCCAACGGGATAAACATTTTTACTTTTTTGTTCTCACGAGCGGGCAAGGGAGAATTTAGCATTTAAAACTTTGTTATTTTGGGGGGGGGGGAGCTTAGTAAGTCCCGTCATATTCTAACAGACTTCTGAAGCTAGATCTGCTAGATCCCTAGAACCTTTAGATCCCTATAAGATTAAGATTAAGGTCTGATCTGCTCCTTTGCTACAATATTCTGCATGGATACGTATCTGGTGGCTTAGACATGTAGACGTTGAATTATGCCACTAAAGGAACTGCTACCAGAGGACATAGGCGGCGCGTATCAGGGTATTGGGGGCTAAGCCCCTACAAATATTTACAAAGCATTTTTTATTGTGTATTTTTCCTCAAGTGTCCAAACCCAACCCCATTATATTGGCGCGCCGCTACCCCCCCCCCGGCTCGTCAGAAAATTTATGGTGCACAGCTAACCCCCTCGTAAGAAAAAAATGGTGCGCCGTTAAACCCCACCACCAACCCCCCGCTCGTCAGAAAATTTCAGCCCCCAAATGAAAATGTCTGACGCTGCCTATGCCAGAGGGCATATTTCAAAATAAATGTTTTGCACAAGAGAACTGAGGCTAGAGAACATTTTTTTTTATTCAGGGTTGTCTCCCCCTTTAATTCATTACACGATCTAATAGTAAATGCACTGTCCATTGCAGCCTTCAGAAAGCTAGTCATTAAACATGATCTCACTAAAATATGTTAAAATAAACTGGTCCAGTGTATAGCTTCTTTTATCATGTGGTGTATAGCTTATTTGTATTAGTTGATTTAAAAATTTCGGTTCATATCATTGTACCTATTTGGAGTAAGTTTTATTTAATGACGGTCATGCGTTTTATTGTAATGTGTGAACCTGCTTTGAATTATTGTGCTCTCTTGCAGCTAGGGATAAATTCAGAGTACATCAGAGTAACTTTTATTCCTGAAATTTTGCTTCTAAACTTGACTCCTGGAACTGTTTTATGTACAGAATTGTGCCAAATTTGGAATTCAATCAATCAAATCAATCAGTAAGTATCGGCTACTATCCTCACTCTGTTTATAGAATGCAAAACTAATAACCATCTAAGCTTCTCCTACTCGTATGTCCTCAGAAACTAGGAGAATTAAGACAACTCTCGACCATTCCGAACCATTGATTTTCGTATGAACCTGCGTCCTATTATACGTATGTCATGTCTTCGTAATTATCCATGTTACATCAATTTTGTGTTCGTTCGATTTCACCATTTGTTTTCGGCAGGATATGTATGCGTATTTCAGTTGAATATTATACTAAATCAGTTTTTCCTAGTCCTGGCTAAATTACTTTCTATAAATTGGGTACTTCATACTAATTATAACACTTATTCTTCTGCTTTATGTTTCACTCAATGATTTTTTTCTCTGCACACTCACACTGGATTTATGCAATATGGTAGATAAACTGATTTTTAACAAAGAGCGAAAAATAGACGTCACAATTTTGCCGAGCACGCATTGAATTAGATGAACATGTTACATCTGCAGTCACCTCTCCGAAGAAATCACTACGACTCTTGCTTAGCAATCATCAGTGAACGACAGTCTACCACACGACTTTCATTTTAATCCAAACAGTAAAATGTCTCAACAGCTTTGATATACATGTATTTATTGTTTTCAACAAAAAAATTGTTATTCGTTAGTACTAAGTACGTCTCTAATTCAACTGAAGAACACAAACTACAAAGTTAATAGTAAACAATAATAAGTTAATAAGCAAATGGTACAGAAGTGATTCCGCAACTCAAGTATTTACTTCCCACATAAAACAATACATGAAAAGATGGTCGAGCAGAGAAAACACAGAGAGTGATTGACGACATAAAAACAATTAATTTTCTAACACCGGTAGCGTTGAAACCTGTTACACCAGCAGAACGATAATACGCGAGGACTTGGTCAACATCAGCGAAGTCAGAGTTGCAGCGATCTCCCTTACAATACTTTGTACAAGTGTCATGATCACACCTGAAACGGCTTTCGACGATGTAGCTTTTATAGTTCATCCTGTAGCTCTCTATGCAATCTCTGTAAAATGCTGAAAACATAGTTGAATAATTCTCGCGTTCAAGACGTCGTAACTTTGGACAAAGCCTAGCTTAGATATTATTTATATTAGTATTATGTAAGACAAAAGTGTTATAATCTTTCGATTTGTTCTGATATGTGTAAAGAGCAGATGAACTCGTGTATTTCGATTTTAATTTCAAATTGTAATCTACCGCTTGATCACCATGCAGCAATAGTATTACGTGCAGATATAATACGTAATATGATGCTTTGAATATATTTGAACCTGACTTTTGTCACTGTACTGCTGATATAAAAATAGTGAAACAGAGACAGACTTATATAATAATGTTTCTCTCTCTCCTTCTCCTTATCTCTCTCTCTCTCTCTCTCTCTCTCTCTCTCTCTCTCTCTCTCTCTTTCACTCCTTCGTTTACCCTCTTTCTGTTAAATGGAATATTGTTGTGAAATGTTGCGCATTGATTCACATGAACAAATGGAGAAAGCCGTACGTTCGTCTGATTTAAAATACAAATATGTCGTTAATAGGCTGCATTTAAAGACTAAAGATTATTCATAGGAACACTTATATAAAGTAAAAAAGAGTATGAAAGAAATCCAAATTTTGACAAAATACATTGTAATCTCCCCTTCTTACCTCTTACATTATTCGGATCATGTAAAGATGGCAAATCCGCTCTCTGTTCACATGCTGAACATCCACTGTCGCCGCCACAGGGCGTCGATGATTTCAAACCTCTCTCGCACTCTGAGGTTCCTTGGCATAGATACGATTTGCAACAGTGACAGAGGAAGTTACCGGGTCTCATTGTACGCTTCGTTGCGTTCTGTCCTGTTGGAGCAGCAGAGAAGTCAACATTTTACACACCTACTCGTATACGAATGATTAGCTTTTACCCAATATCCATTTTGAGTTTAATAACTTAGTTATTTTACAACGGATTTCAAACAAATTCCAGTGCAATTTAAATAAAGATTGCGGAGTGTTGCAGCATTGATAACAGTTAATATAAATGTAATTTCATATACACCTTAACATACATGTGATCAATTTCTACTGTCATTATATTATGATCTAATACTAAATTCCGTTGCGAAAAAAGTAGCAAAACTTGTGATGGCATCTGTGTAATGCAACTGAACATGTACTTTCCAACTCCAGTTACAGAGATGTGCTCAAAGGATACATTGACAAACAAACAATATTTGGCAATAATTGCTGACTGGGTTAATGCAAAAGAGCTCGTAGTATCTGTAGATCTTCCCGGATCCTGTTTCAAGCAACCTCAAATACAAGTTAATAAGTTAGGCCATGTCTAACAATGACTGATACAGAGAATATTTTGTGCCCAAGGTCGCGTTTAGAATCTTTTTACTTTCTTTTAGGGTTATTTACACTCTTAGCTTTTTATTCATTCAGCAAGGCTACTCTACAGTGTAGTATGTACATGTATGTATGTATGCATGTATGCATGTATGTATGTATGTATGTATGTATGCATGTGTATGTATATATGTATGTTTTTTTTACAATGATTTCATATCTTTTACAATTTGCAAAATTAATTTACCTAATATTCTTCACATTTGGAATTGCGGGACATCACTACATTAATGGATAACCAAGAAAACTGCTGCCCGGGGCAAGCTAGCCATGTTTATCAAATTTTGGATCAAACTATAAACTTCGACTGCTTATGTTTTCCTTCATCCCCTCCTCTTTCCTCTCCTTGTTTGTTCAATGTGATACTCGGTCATTCCCTGACGAATAATTCTGGATTCACCTCAATAGGCTTATTTTTCGGTTTTTGATTTAATTTTTATTACTTTTCCTTGTCTTTGTATTGTTCAAAGTGTCACATTAATGTTGCTCGATCTACCGGTGTTAACACCGGCTCCCCAGCTGCTATAAGGCCTCTGTCGCAGTGTGTTTTCAGTTTGGTTTTTCTTTTGAGTTTTACTTTCAGTTTCAATTTCTGCCAGACTTTCAAGTTTCAATTCAATTTCAGTTTTCACACTCTTTTCAGTTTCAGTTTTTGACTTTTCAGTTTCAGTTTTAGATCAATTTCAGCTTCAGTTTATGACTCTACATTTTGAAATCATAATTTCAATAAGACACTAAAGTAAATTTAAGAAATATAAAAATCAACATAATAATTATGTAGATGCTAATTCTTCATTCATAATAAAGTATAACTTGTAGCTGTCCTAGCTCTTAAGCAACTGATGAAAATGGTTGCTATTGACCAGTAATAGTCTACTACAGTTTATCTGAAGAATCCATGACCGAAAGAGCACGAGCTTTGATTTTCAAAAAAAAACTGTTCTAAACTGACTGTCATGCGGTTTCGCTTCCTACAAGTGAAATCACCACAAACTTAAAACACGTTCCA
>JAQFYQ010002490.1:0-11634 GCA_034694885.1 Buchholzia appendiculata
ATTAGTCTGCTTCAGCTTTCATTGGAGATAGCTAGTTGGGACAACTGTACGTTATGCATCAGAAGGAGAAAACCGTACATCACGATAACTGCCTATTTCATCGTATAATCTACAAAAGTTATTCTGATAACTGAAATGAAATAATTGTATGTCTGTTGTTCTTCAGAATATTGTACCTTGTGAAATTTTTGCATGCAATTCTGCTGATATCGCTTCAAACGTGCATTGTTTATTTGTGTGACTAATTTTTGTAGGCACCAACGATGCATACGTTGTCATTCAAATGGGAAAGGACAAGTATCAAACAACGATTAAAGAGAGATGTAAAGATCCAGAATGGCTTGAGGAATGCTCCTTGTAAGAAATCACGCTCTTTTATTCATCGCGATTGAATATTAATTCTTAAAATTGCATTAGATAGAGTAGAACAATTTTATAAAATTCATACGTACGTTAGTGTTTAGTTTTTGTACGACATTTAGCGTCTAACTGTCTGTAGAGGTTATCTATATTTAGTTGCCACTATTTAGTTACCACAACCATTATACTGATTGCAAGTTGTGATATATATATAGGTCTGGTTGACAGTCTGTCTCTTTCTGTTGTTTGTCTGCCATTATGTTTGTCTCCCTGTTTGTCTCTTAGTCTATGTGTCAATCTCAGTCTTTGTGCATAGATGCCTACTATATCTCTGCCAGCCCAGTTGCTTACATGTCTGTTTATATATATATATATATATCTTTTTGACTTTATGAGAACAGAGAGATGGAAGATTGGTATGGTGGATATAAAGGAGGTGAGGTTATTTTTTTAAGAATTTATAAGATATGTGTCAGGAAGTGTGGGAGCTATACAAAGTGTGACAGTAAGTGAGGTGTTGTGAAGGATTTCTTGATTAGTCTCAGCAAGAACGTTTGCTCACGTTCTGGTTATGTGGGATGCAGTCAAGCTTTGAACTGGAGTCAGTGTGTTAAATTTTGTAAACAAAAGTAATAATTAAACAATTTTGCACAATTTGACCTCTCATCTATAGTACGGTACCTCTTCCTTCATCCTTACCAACCCATACAATTGCATAAAGTTTCTGACATGCATAATAGCTTCCAACCAGTTATTATTATTATTATTATACGAAACTTATTTACGTGACATATAGTCCAAGGACTTCAAGGGCACGTTACACAGTGTGAAACAAACAAAATATCTATTAAACGTCATAACGTTTCCTAAAAAGGTAGGTCTTTCTAAAAAGGTTTTCTAAAAAGGTAGGTTCCAGTTGGAACTGGAAACATATTTTATATGTTTTATTTTATTTTATATTTGTTTGCTTGTGTTCAGCCCTCTGATTGGTGACGTAAAGCAGAGCGGTGTCAAGTTGGCTGTCTTCCACAGAAATCTGCTGGGATTGGATGAGTTTCTGGGTCAGGTCGAGGTTCGTCTCGACGAGTTGCCAATGTATGAGAAGCCAAGGAGCCGATGGTACACTTTGAAAGGGAAGCCGGGTACGAATAAGCCGGATAAGGAAAGAGGTGACCTTGAGGTGACCGTGACCTTTGTCGTTGAGAGTCTTTCCCAGAGTCAGCTGAGTCTGGCAGAGAGATCTTCATTAGGAGGGCACGGAAAACATCTTGGGGTTAAAAATATCGCCCACTCCATAGGTAAGAATTGCGTTTATATCATAGATCTCTTTCATGCCTTTTGTTTTAATTGTGATGCATTGTACATGCTTGTATAATGTATATGTAATGTATACAACACCAGATTCATAGTACAGATGTGAGTAGTTTATTATACATGTATTATGCTCTTGTAGCTCTGATTTGCATTTGTATATATTCTTTCTTATGTTGTAAACATTGCATTACACTGATAATAGTCAAACTTTTTTCAGTTGAGTTTATTGAGTCAAAGAGACTCTAGATATGCAAATCTGGTTATGTACTAAATAGTATTCTGATATTCAGCTAAATGTCTAAACACTAGGTGGCAAACTTAGAAGTTTGTTAAGCCGATCGAGGGTCAAGCGTTTTAACGCACTTGGTATATTGTTCAGCCAAGCAATAATTATTTTAAATTGGTTGACCCAAAATTGTTTGCATACAAGTTTTCCATTAGCCTTTGAAAGGCTGTTGGCTTGTTGTAGTTTTGCTAACATTGCAGGCCATCAGTGTTCCTCATAATCATTGGAGAATTTGACTCAATAATCGATGGTGTGAGTAAAAGTCAATTTTCTGCCACATTTTCTTCCTCTTACAGTGAGAGCAAGTTTTGGCGCCATCCAACCCACCTGACTTAGAAGTCTAGATTTTAAACTGATGATGATGTATGGAATATTGAATGAATTGTTATGCTCTGCAGGTGACAGACTCAAGTGGAGAAGTCGGAACAGTTTGAGCCAGAAGTCGGCCGGCAGTGGAACATGCTCTACACGGGTTAGCTTTGATGTCTTGCTTCCTCTAGTTTTCGTTAGATAGATTACCTGCAGAGTCTGGAGATCCAGTATCTGTCACGTATTTTGTGTGTACAGTGTTTTAGTCACTTGCTGTTGTGTGACTGCAGTGTAAATTTTGTTTCTTTGTTATCGCTTACATCAAGTTTTTTAATTTTTGTTTTGTTTTGGTCCATGCCTATTTTATTTGCAGGTGTTATCATTTAGTTATTTGATTTGTTTTTTATTTTTCTGTGATTCACCTGACATTGACAGAATGTTTTATATAACGCATGTTTAAACCGTTGTTTTATGAGAAAGTAACAGAGGCTTTAGTGTGTATTTCAGTCACACAAAATCCTTTCATTAATGCTTCTGTGTTAATATCTCAAGTGCTTTTGGGAGGGCGATAAATTTGGTTATAATAGTAGTTTTTTGTCAACAGTAAACTTTTCTCTGACCTGTTCAGGTTTAAAGGATTTTAGGATCTTTGAATGTTCATCAAATTATTGACTTATTTGATATCTGCTTCCGTCGTAATAAAATTTGTACGGTTGAGTTTTAAAAACAAATATATTGAATATGCGAGCCTTTTTTTCTGATATTATATACACATTAATTTGAAGAAATGGACCAAATAGAGACGGATATAATTTTAGGCTTCCTTGTGTTTGGTTTGTATACCTATTGATGTGGTATGATATTGAAAACTTGGTTGTGCCAAGTACCACAAAACTTGTGATGCTACTTATAGTAGCCTACTTTAAAAGTTTAGACTCGTTGTTGCAACATTATCAACAATTTATTATGCTTCAGTATCAGTAATTTATATACATTTTGTAACTTTATTTATTGTAATTTAGCATGTTTTTTTCAGTTTGGGTTCAGTTTAGTTTTCTTTGTGAATTATTCGCTCTACAACGTGATGGAAGTTTATTAGAGCACCACAACTTATTTTGTCAACTTTAAAAGCTAAATACGAAAAGATAGAAAACTTTTAAAGGCTATGTTTTGATTTTGATTTGATTTTGCTGAGATTTGATTTTGCATGTATTGCTTCGTCTTTCTAGTTTTTATTTTCCTGTTTAGTTATGATTTCTCACTTGAGCGTTGAATGTAGTTGCAGCGTGGTTTACTCTTTGTTGAATGTTAGTCGACGTTAGATCTCAGTCTGTGCCCGTCCTCCTTTATTTCAACTCCCTCAAGCAGCACGGACAATGAGACTGTCCTGCAACAGGTGACAGAGGTATCATTGTTGTTGTTGTTTGTTGTTTTCTTGTATTCTGTTCTTTATTACCATGTGTTGCAAGTCTGATTCATGTAGTTTCCATCACAATTTCATTTTAGTCATCATCGTTTGCAGTACTACTTCTCTACGCCGCAGGACCCTAGAAGTTGAATTGCAAATGTTTTGGAATTAAGTGAAAAGTGTGGTGAAAATGGTTTAAAGTTGTAAGATTTGAATAAAATATTGATAACAACTAGAGATACGGAATCAGTATGATGCACACCCGCAATTATTTACAGTTTTCAGCTCTCGGCTATTGTCACTTTGTATTTTTGAAGCTTTCGCTATTTTTTAAATCAATTAAAATATTAGATTTTAGTAATTTTAACCTATTAATTCAGTTTGATGAAAAATCTGGTTCGATTTATTCAATTTTGCGACTGGAAATTCAATTTGATCTCTGATTACCTGTAATGAGATGATATAATGAAATGATACCTATAATGAGATGATGTCTATAATGAGATGATACAGGTCTGTGAACAAGCAGAACAGCAATTGCTGTGTGATGATAGAGCTGAATCTAAAAGTTTAATTTATTCATTTCGCTGTTCATTATTTCTTTGGAATAATAATCACCTTCATCCATTTATGGTCTACAGTTCACTTTGCAAGATGTCCTTGCTGAGCAAATGTATAAACTAATAAATAGTTGATTTCTATCAATATTATGAAATTATGCAAGATAATTTTTTTTATTGATGTGTCAGAGCGCCTCTCAGCAATCTCTCAATGAGTCTCCTAGTGAAGCCGACAAGACTTTCTCTCCGCAGCTCGGTGCGTATCTTTTCTACTTACGACATTGATTCGAGTGAACTCTTCTGCGATTTCTTTTATCTGTAATCCATTTGATTATCGTATTGTAAAACGTCGTTGATGCGTTGTGTGATATAAATGCAATAAGCGATATGCATTATCGCGTGATGTGGTCGTTTCGGGTTGTTTAGTTTACCGGACTGTGAGTTGATGCGTAATATGCAATGTCAACAATGCAATACTACTAAGTACTGGTCAATCTGTTCAGATTATAAGCACATTTTTTAATCATAGCTGAATTTTAACGTAAACAGGTTTTATTTCTCAGAACTTAATGTTTTAAATGACAAATTGAAATATCATTTTCTTTGATGGAACTTCATTAGATTATTGCTACATTTATAATGTATGAAATTGATAGGTTATGCTCAAATTTCATTAAGATCTCTATTTATATTATTAGTAATGATATGGCCATGCAAAATGGGCAAGGTGGGTTATTGTAGTCCTTATGTGGTGTGGCTATATTCTTATATAGATAAGTAAGTGTCAAGGCTGTTGCCAGGATTTCATTTTGTTTTTTATGTAAATTTTAATTTTTTGTTTACCTTTTTAAAAATGTTAATTTGGGGGGGGGCTTGATTTCCCCCCAAAAAGTTTAATGGTTTGAACCCGAAACCCGCCTTTAAATACTACTTTGGTAAGCGTTATTTTCACTTAGATTTCCATTATCAACTGCTATGGTTGATCTGTGTATGGTAGGTCTCAAGGACCACAGAACCTCCTTGGCTAGCATGTCCGAAGAGACTGTAGATTCTGGAATCTTCCAACCTCCGTCAGACAAGGCGACAAAGTCGGCTCGTAACTCAGCCTCTTCGTCCTCGACCACTGCGTCGCCCGACCGGCGCCCAGGGCGCTTCCTGGCCGGACTTCGTTCCGGCGACCGCAAGCAGTCGAGCAGTATGAACCGGATCTGGGCAGCCGGCAGCGGAGGCAGGAACGGTTCCATGTCGAAACTTGCGATGTCTGACGCTGGGCGGAATGTTACGCGAGAGACAAGTTCGATGGAAAGATCAATGCAGGAAGGTTTGCTTTCCTCCTCTTTGTGAATGCTTGCTGCACTTGCGTTTACATACTTGTTTGCTTTTTTACTTGTTCTTTTTTGTTTTAGCGTTTTTTAGTTCCTAGTGGTTTGTGCAAAATGTTTCAAAAATTACTGCTGTGCGTAATGGTCATCATCATTTACCATCCAGCCTGGTGTTTTGTACAGCACTAGGGCTAAATGGATTCAACTGATAGATTATAAGATAAATGTAGTATAGTGATAAATATACGCTTATTTTGCCTACAGTTTTGGTTTAATTTTTTTTTTACGACTGAACTTGGATTGTTAATTGTGGCATTTCACTGTTACTTGAATACAACTGATGTGGAATTAGTTACAAATTCAGCATTTTTGAGGAATTTACCTAAAATTACAACTTTCACTACTTTGATTATTCTTGTTTGTCCAGAGTCCCCTCGTGTCATGTTGACTCGGTCTGGGTGCGGCGGCGGCAACACTAAGATAGCTGCGTACGAACTCCAAGAGATGTTGGACTACCAGAGAGCGAGACAGCTCGAGCTGAAGACTCACAGAGATTCAGCCAGCATGCGCGACACACTCGAGCAGTTCAAGAGCTATGAGAACGAGGTAAGCTTGGACTATAGAACCGTTCATACACTGTGAGAACGAGGTAAGCTTGCACTATAGAACCGTTCATACACTGTGAGAACGAGGTTAGCTTGCACTATAGAACCGTTCATACACTGTGAGAACGAGTTAAGCTTGCTCTATAGAACCGTTCATACACTGTGAGAACGAGGTTAGCTTGCACTATAGAACCGTTCATACACTGTGAGAACGAGGTAAGCTTGCTCTATAGAACCGTTCATACACTGTGAGAACGACTTACACACTGGAACAATTCAAGGCTCTGTATGAGTGAGGTTAAATTTTATTCTATTTGTGTTTTTATATTTATTTTATTTGTATATCTCTATATGTTGTCCAAAGCCCTCGTTCTTGAAAAGTTGAATTGTCAAGTAAGACTTTCAACGTTTCAAGTTCAACGGCTATCAGAGTTTTTGCGTTTTCCGAGTCTGGTTTGTTATTCTGATGTAGAAAACGAGGCAATGCTCCTCAGGGAATTCGCAAAATGTTGCAAACGGTGTAATTGATTTCAAGCCATATCCAGCTGCTGATCATCTACAGTTATTATGTCTATGGTTTGTTCGTAGGAACTCGTGCAACTGATGCTCGACCAGCAGGCCGCCCTCCAGCATAAGGACGACTACATCCGTGATCTTGAAGATTACATCGATAATCTCCTAGTCAAGGTCATCGAGACGCAGCCGAAGTTGCTGCAGAACCCGTACGTGAGCGGCGGAGGCGGCTTCCCCACGTCCGGCTCTCCCGTGGCTGGCCACGGTTCTGTGGTCAAATCAGCAACGCAAAACTTCATTCAGGTATCAAACATGACGACTCCTGGAGTGTACGTGCCGGGGAGGGCAGGCCCCAAGTCCGCCACGGTGTCGCCACCACCTGGGGTGGCTGCCAGAAAGCCGTTCATGCTGAGCGGAACCAAAGGTGGTGGAAAGCCGAAGCGCGGCCTGATCATCAGTCCATTCAAGAAGCTGCAGGCGCTGATAAAGTGATCAATCCCTGTCTCTCGTTAGGCTGTACATGGCTTGCAGTCGGTTGTGACGTCTTGTTTTAGTTGGGTTAGAATCGCCGTCGCCGTGGCTGCTTGGTCGTATATCCGCGGCAGCATTTTATTTGGGATCCTTGATATTGATCGTTGCAGCAGTTCAGTTTGGTTGACGTCCAGGTACATTCACGACGAGGATGTTGTGATCACGTGTCTCATTGTGTTCTGTGTTTGGGTGCACTGATTTCTTCTACTATTTTATGCCGAAGAGTGTGTTTTATAGTTTGATGGTAAGATGATTATATCTTCCGTAGCATAAGAAATTGAGGACTGACGATCGAGCGACGGGTTTTGATTGCGAACGTCTGTGTGATATTTATGTTTTTCATTTAATATTATGTGGTCTTGCTGATTGATCATTTTCATTTAGTGAACTTTCAGTGATTTTCTTTCTTTGTTCATTCAGTTTTCTGTGTTGGTTTGTTTAGACATCTCATAAATGCCCCTCAGCTTCCCAAGCGCCTTGTGTCGTGTGCATCTTCTATTTTCTTCCAGAACTTTTTTGACAATACATTCTTCTCATTATTGAAATTTAAACTACATTTATTCAGTTATCGGGTAATAAATAGTTTTATCTTCTTCTTTTAATCTGTCTAGCAACTTCTCAGTACACAAGCTGCCCTAGCTACGACATAGCGTATTATGCTGTAGTTTTTTGATCGGAATTGGTTGTTTCTGCCGAATGCTTTAAATTTGTCGTCTCATGTTTTGCTTCAGGTATTTTTGATTTGAAACGGCATCACTGATGCTGCCAACCTTGAATAAATTGATCAATGCATCACAGACTTCCAGGCGACGACATTCAGACAGTATTGAAATGCGCATTGTATTTTTGTGTTCCCGTCAGACTTGTTTACTCAACACCGTGACTTTCACATTGTGGCTCTGATTATTATGTTAATTTCTTATTGTCTTGCGGTGATGTTGTAAATGTGCCGACAATGATTTATTTATCTCCTCGAAAGACCATAGCGGAAATTGCGTTTTTTTCCTAATCTCAAGAGAATGCGTATGTTGATTAATCAATGGAATCTAGTCCAGTGCGTAACTGCTAGTCATATGACATCATTCATATGACGTTATCACATGACATCTTCACGTGACGTAGTCATGTGACGTGCCCACGCCCCCTCACTGTTGATGGCTAAGTGTTGAAACTAGTCGATCTATGAAATATGACGTTTTCTGATGTAAGCTTTCGTGCAATATTTGTTAAAAAACCTGATAGTATTAAACTCTATGTTAATCGATGTTAATGCTTTATGTTGTGATGTACATTATTTGCAGTGCCAAATTTCTTCTTTGTTTATATAGTGTGCTAATAATAATTGCATGGCAGTATTAGTATTATGATTATTATTTAGCAACTGCTGTATTATTGTAGTGGTGCTCGTATTTGTTTTAAATTTTTTGGTTTTTGTTTGTCGAATTATACCGTATCTAGTATTACCGTATGTGTGGTGCTTCCTGGAAAACTCTTGTGCTTGTTTTGTCATTCTTGTATAGATGCGCTTTATCGCGATTATGCATTTTTTGCATTTTTTTCAATTATGAAGAATTATTAATAAAGTTTTAACTGTTTCACATGTAGGTGGTTGTTATGGTCTGTGTAGGCTGTGTCTAATTGTAAACTGCTGTTATTTTGAACTGTGAAATGCAATTCCTAGATATATGCATGGAAGACTTGCTATGTTCAACAGTATGTCCAAAGTTTCCACTGATATTCGAATATGTCTTGCATTCAACGATTTAATTGTCAGTTTCATTAACTGTTTTTTAGTCTTGTTTATATTGGCTTAATTCTAAATGATATTTTGTGGAGTATTTGTGAAGTATCTTGGACGATTTTTACTATTGCTTTGCCGATTTATAATCAAATACAATGTGGTAAAAGGTAGTGTTTCTGGCTCTGAAGGTAGTATTGTTATTTTGCTTACAACTACGCTTGGAATACCTCAGTTTTGATAACATGAAGTATTTCGGACATCAGTACTATGTGAAGTATTTCGGACATCAGTACTATGTAATTTGTTTTGTCAACTTACTACCTTCATTTACATACTTTTTACGACTTGTTTAAATTTATAACTCAGTTTATATAGTATTTGTTTCAATAGTTTTTCTATGTTCATTGGTTCTTGTGCATCGATAGCGATGGCTTTACGATATGTGAGCAGGAATGCTTGAAAAGATGGTTCAGAAGGAATGCTTGAAAAGGTATGTAGAAGAGGACGTATGGAATGATTAGGAAGGAATAAATTGAAAGTGATATTTTAATAAAAGGATAGAAAGATATGTGTTAAGGATGTATGTAGGTGTTGATGTATTGAGTGATAGTAGGAAGGATGTAAGTAGAAGCCAATGTATAGAATAATATGTAGGAAGGACGAAATGGGAAGCAACATACTGTAAAAAGCAATGTACACAAATTGATGTATTGCGGAATAGATAGAAAGACGTATGAAAGGACTGAATCAAAGTGGCGTAAGAAGAATGGATGGAAAATATGTAGGATTGAATGGATGGAAAGAGAAGTAGAATAGAATAGATAAAAAGAGAAGTAGGAAGAAATAAATAGAAAGAGAAGTAGGAAGGAATAGATGGAAAGAGAAGTAGGATAAAATTTGTGAAGAGATTAGTATGCAGGAATGGATTATCTGTTTGTAGGCCTGTAATTCAACTGTCTAGAAATAACTAATGCAACTTGCGTATTAACTTTGAATGTATGATGGTAAGGATTTTAAAATGCTGAAGACTATGAAACCACCCAACATACTGGTGGCAATTATAAACAAACATAGCGGTGAATAACCCTGCTATGTGAATTAAATAGATGTTTAAAGAATTCATGTTATCTTTCAGTTTGAAATTAAAGCGCTGCTCAATCTCACAATATTTATCCAAGATCTTACTGTTAGTCGGCTGACATCTTGTTCTTTCTTCGTATTACTTTAAATATTTCTGATTAAAACTTGTGTTATGCTTCTATTTAAGGGACTTTGCTTCATATTATAACTAATTGCCTTCTGTGACACAATGATAAGTTTTGTTTAATTCCAGAGAACATGTTAATAACTTATTATCGCAGTATCAGTACCTCAATTGTCTCGCTGTTTGTATGATTAGATTGATTGAAAGAGGGCGAGTGTTTAAGAAATGTCTGTGTTTCACATTCATAACATTTTTTGCATTGGTTAATTTATCGCACACTTATGTAAGCGGAGTGACATCCTGCGAAGGCCAATAGTAGTTCATAAACATGTGATAACGATCATTAAGCAATGTGCATTGGTTTACATGCACCTGTAGCTATAGTATGTGCGCATTGGTTTGTTTAGCATGCGCTTCTATTAATGATTTCAGTATTGCCACGTTGAACTTCTGTTGGACATATGCAATTTTTCTGTAATACCATAGATCATGCTATGTGCTATGTTCAGTTCAAACATTGCATGGTGTATTATTTATTTTAAAATAATAACTCAACTGCTTAGATACATTCAGTATATTACATCGCTATTATTTTCTATTTTTCACCCAATTAAAATTAAAAAAATTAAACTCATAAGTTGCTCAAGTTAAATAGTTGCTGATTTAACTGGTATATTTTATGTTTAGTGTCTGGAATGATGTTTGCTGTAAATCTGACATCAGTTTTTGTTGCTCTTGATATTGATCTTGATTTCACACTGATGGTTGTGCTTGACACATAATATTTATCTTTGTTGCTTCAGCATTTATCTTCAAATAGCTTTATATTATAATTGTACATGTAATACTAGTAATATTATCACCTCTCATGACATCATAGTATTATCTTGGGTTGTGTGTGTGTGTTAGATTTTTGTGTTTAGTGCGTGATCGAAACATTTGTTTGTTTTGGAAATTCTACTGCTGTAGTTAGTGTTTGTGTGTGCGTAATGGCCACAGAGCTCTGTCTCGCTGCTCGTTTATTCGCTAGTCTATTTAACCTATTCTGTATACATGCGTTCGTGTTGTTACTGTTTGATATCTTTTTGTTGACGATACAGTGTTTACAGCTGAGGCATTATAGCGATTGATTGTCGTGATTTTGGGGGTAATTTCAGCAAGTACTCTGTATCAGATGTGGGAATTAGGTGCATTTCCTGCTGCATTGCTTTTGCTGTAGAGATCAGAATGTTGAAATCCAACAACGAGTTCAGTTGTTAATGGAGGAACACTGTATATTGTTTGAGGTCTGACAGACATATGATCATTTTATTTTACGTTTTATGTGTGATCAAGTATGACATCATATTTTAGAATCTTACCTGAAGGTAATTTTGAGTAGATGGTGTTCTAGAATGGTGGTCGGTCTTAAGGTCTTTACTAACTGACACAATTCTGTTGCAGAATTCTGTCTGCAGTCCGTTGCAGAATTTTAGACCAAC
>JAQFYQ010002491.1:0-11633 GCA_034694885.1 Buchholzia appendiculata
ACACAAGACAGTACACAGGACAGTACACAGGACAGTACACAGGACAGTACACAGGACAGTACACAAGACAGTACACAAGACAGTACACAAGACAGTACACAAGACAGTACACAGGACAGTACACAGGACAGTACACAAGACAGTGGATAGGCCTATGCTAGAAAAATTACATTAGTGTAATAAGAAAACAAACAAACAATAATTGTTTATTTATTTTCTTATTAGACTACTGTAATTATTTACAGTAACTTTATTTATTTATTTATTTATTATTTTACAGCAACTTATTACTGTAATTCTTTCGCCAGTCACTGGTGACTAGTCACATTAATATTGGAAGTCATCGACTTGCAGAATTAATCGCCAGTCTACACTCTAGACTGGCGATGATCGCCAGTTTCGCCACTTTCCCTCTAGACTGAATGCAGCCCTAGCTGCTCTAGCTGCCCTAGCCCAGGCTTACTGCCCATGACTGCCCTCGCTAGTTTTAGTATGATTCGCAGAGCTAGGGATGTAAGTACCACGTGATGAGCTACAGGACAATGAGGAGGAAGAACGGGATCAGCATGGACAGCGTTGACAGAGAGGAGATCACGTGGTGGTGCTGGCGGAAATCAGCCACCATTGTCTGCCGAGTCCCGACAACTCAGAGAGAGATTAGAACACTCTGCACAGTGCGTGGGTATTTCAGTAGAATTGAGTAACACATACGCCAGGCGTCTGTTAACAGCTGTCAGGTTCAGACTACGAAACTTTTGGACATCGTGCTACGTATTTAGTTCAAGTTAAGAGAGAGAAAAAAGAGAAAGAAAGAGAGAAAGAAAAGGGGAGAAAGAAAAAGAGAGAAAGAAAATGAGAGAAAGAAAATGAGAGAAAGAAAAAGAGAGAAAGAAAAAGAGATAGAGAAAAAGACAGACAGACAGAGGCAGAGGCAGAGGGTGTTGCAAATGATTGGTCAATAATAACCAATAGCCTAAAGCAAATATAACTATAGATAATTTTAAATGCATAAAAGGCATTGTTTGAAGATAAATAAATGCCTTAATAGCATATTTTTAACCTTAAAAGAATGTCTTGCTTCCTGTTAAGCCTTACAAATATTCATTCCTTGCCTCTGCCTTGACAAAATGAATTGCCTTGGCCTAGAAAACAAAGCCTCGATTTTGGAAAAATGCCTTGCTTTGCCTTGACCTTGAAAAAATGCCTTGCCTTGCGTTGATGCATAATTATAAATAGTGCCTTGGCCTTGTCCTGCCTTGAGCAAGGTCAAAAATGCTTTGCCTTGGCAAGGCACTTTCAAGGATGCCTTGACCTTGCCTTGGTCTTTGGAAAAATGTTTTGACTCCATCAATGATTGCTGTGACAGTCGAGTTTGAGAAGATCACAGTTGAGGTCACCAATAATGATGACATTGCCTAGCAAGACTACTTCAAGGATTAGTTTCTACAATACCACATGCGTCTGAAAGTGATCTTTCGTTATATTTGTTTAATTTATAATTTGTGTAAATTCTTAACATATTTCTGTTAACTTTTTTCTTGTTTCATTAACAATTTGTGTATTTTGAAACTGTTTCTACTGACATAGTTTATTGTACTGTTTTAGATCCATGACTGTAGATCAGGTTCTACAATGATGCAGTCATCGATATTATCACTTTGCTTGAATCGCTTGTTTTCCGCCTCGCTACGGCCGACTGAATCCTGCTGTTGGTCTTATTGCTCCGTATATCGTCGCCATGGCAGCAGTTGGCATAAGCGCGCGATGAAGCAGGAAGAACTGCGTAGCACGGTGTTCCAGTATGCTGGGAAGAATCCCAAGCGAGCTGATAGGATATACGGATGGGGATTCTGTGCAACGGGGTCTCTCGGTTAGATCAACAGCTTTATTTCTCAGATCGACTGTCACTGTAACTCGTCCTAGATATGTAATGGTGTCATTGTGTGCAGTGTGGTATTTATTTGTGCTTACTTTTTTGATGTAAATTTGACAGTTTTTGTTAAAGCAGTAAGTACGATTAGTTGAAGTTAAATTCTTCTCTTGTGCAGTTTAGCGATTATCATTTTGTATGAATTGATCATACAAAAAGAATGAATTGTATGTAGCTTATTCTGAGTATTCTCCTGTAGCAGAACATTTGAAATGTACTGCTACAGGAGAATACTCAGAATAAGCTACATACGCAAAATTACGAACGTAGAAGTTAGAAAGAGAGTGAACCAGAAAAGAAACTTGCTGCAAAAGTTAATGGAGAGGAAATTGAGAATGTTTTGCCACATAGCTAGAATGGAAGACAACAGAGAAATAAAGAACGTGATGCTTGGTGTGATGAATGGAACAGGGAGGAGAGGAAGACCAGCTAGGGAATGGATGAACGACATCATTGAGTGGGGAAAAGCAAGATCTACAATCCTTATTCCACACAGCACAGAACAGAGCAGAGTGGAAAAAGTTAGTGGGTACTGCACTGGACACCAACAGGCTGCAAGCCCATGGAGCTAGATGAGATGAGATGAGATAATGAATTGATCAGGCTTGGCTATATAGCCTAATAGACAATGTGGCTGAATCTATTGTATGCATGATCCAGTCTATTGTAAAGCCTGGCAAACAGAGCCAAACAGTTGAGTGCAGTAAAAGCTTTGCTCGATACAGGCACTGCAGCCACATTAAGCTACCGTAGTTCATTAACATCCTCATTTATTGTCCAGGCTGAAGTTTGTCCTTGATTAGCACTAATGTTAATTAAGATATAGCCATTACCGAAACGTTTCCCTCGATGATCAAGAGGGAATTGTTGAAGAACATGATCTCGTCAGAACATATATGCTTATGTCATTTTAAAGTATATTGAAGCAAAGTCTTACAGGTGAATCCCTTTCCTGCTCGCCTTGTCGAGTGTGTCGTGTCTATATTGTAAAGCCTAACGCCACTGAACCTTCTGCATTACATAGCGACACTGTACAGTTAGTACGTTTTATGATATTGCCGGTATTGGTTTAGTGCGCATTGTTTTTAAGTGCTCATATTTTGTTGCGCGTATGTCTGTGATATAACTTAGTAGGATTGTAGGTGTTGACTAGCGAAAAATGTGAAGTATTTACGCTGTTGTTTTGTAGGTTTGAAATCGTTACTCAAGCCAGAGAAGCAGCAGCGAGCCCGAACAAAACAACTCTCCCCTCATCGTATCAGTGTTCTTCAAGACTTTGACTTAAAGGTTTGCTAGTCTTTACCGTTTTTTTAGTTGTTTAACTAAAAACAATTTATTGTAATTTATGCGGATCAATTTGAAATGATTGATTGAGCAAAAGTTGATTGGGTGAATGCATGTATAGTAGTTTCTTATGTTGAATTGTTAAGTTCTTTGATTGTTTGTTCATTTGTTAGTTTCTTTCGTTTCTGTGAAACTTGTTGCATTAAATGTCATTCAGATCCGTTAATGTATATGGAAATATCTCTTTAAGGTTTACAGTTTGAAGTGAAGCTGGACTATGAAAGATTAGAGTGTACATAGAAAGACAGATTTATAGGCTGTACAATGGTTCACTCTGGACATTAAGAAATTAAACCTTGAGCCTTGTGCCACTCTGTGTCATAGTGAAAAGAGAGGTAAAGTTTATGTGGACATGGGTCGATATGGGGTAAACAAGGGTTGATGGCCGTTGAATTATATTTGCGCTTAGATATAAAGTTTGTACTTCCTTGGCAATATTATGAGAATTGTATGATCTGAGCGATTTAGATTTGAATTCTGCATTATGCGATATGTGATTAATTTGTGGTTATGTCTGTCATTCAGAATACGATGATGTTTTGTTAGGTGAAGGAAGTCGCTTGTGGCTTTGGCTTCACTGTGTTCCTATGTCAGACATCTAATGGTCGAATGGTAGCTTATGGTACCGGCTTAAATAAGGATTCTCAGTTAGGATATCAGGAATTTCCTAGACGATCAGGTTCCTGCTTTATTTGTTTAATTTATTATTTGCTAGTACTTCTTTTAATTTTCTAATAAGCTTGTTGACTTCATAATTATTGTTATTTTATATCTACTTATAGATAGTTTTATTCTTTTATTACTAAGTGGTTATCATACTTTCTTGTTGCTTAGCCTAGTTGCAATCTTCTCTGGTGAAGTTTCTGGTTGAGTTGTCCCATTTCCGATATCCTGAACGTAAATCTTTTCTCAACTGTTATACACGGACGTCACTTTTATTATGATGTGACTTTTATTAGCTTTTTGAGCCTGTTCTATGTTTGCAAACTTTACATTACATAGTGAGGTTCCATTTTTGATGTGTCATTTTTGAATTTTGATCAATTCTATATATATTTGTTCATCGCTGTTATGATATCACTGTTTTGCTTTGTATTTGTCCAACAATTTTGTTATTTCAGTTGACTATGAAGAGTTAATTTGTCCAAGTTGTGATTCTGTCTTGTAATACAGGTAGGATATTGGATGTTGTTATTGAACCGGCTGCCATTGACCTGCCGCTAGCTTATCCTGACACCACAAAGTTAACTCATGTTGCCTGCGGTCGTGCTCACACTGTCATAGCGACCGACAAGGAGGGCAGTACGTAATCTATTCTCAGTACCACACTAATCACTAATAACTGAATAACACTAATCACTAATCACCGAGTAACACTAATCATGCTCTCTGGGTTGACGTAATTCACTGTTTGTTTTCGTGCTCGCGTTGTTAAATCAAATGAAATCAAGTGAAAGTTGTTAATGATAGTGCTCTGTCCGGAGACAGGTCCTGGCGATGGTTATTTGTCTTACGTATTACTACGCACGACTTAACGACCGACCGACTAGGCCAGATGAGCACGGGTGGGCGGCCAAAGGTCCCTCCCGTACTGAAAGTTGTTAACTATGTTAGAAGTGGCAGTTCCCAGATTAGAAATGCCAAATGTCAAAGATCGTGTGCTTATACTCTAGAGCCAGCGTGTGCCTGGTTTAGAGTAATGTGATTTGTAAAGCTTGTGGCGCAGAGTATGATCAGCAAATCGATTGTTTGATGGTAAGTGTATCTCAGAACTTACATTTTATTTTCATTGTCATATACGTGATCCCAGTCATCATCCATTTCGTCTGCTATTCAGTTTTGAAAGACATCTGTGCTGAGCTCAGGCATAGAATTAGAATGTAACTAACGATCATGAGGTCTCATTACGGCTGGATTTTAGTCGTGCCAAGCATTGCTATAGTTCACTGTGTCCCTATATCTCCTGTCCATTGTAACGCAAGAAAGATTGTTAGAATCTAAAAATGTTTGTCACGCACAGCTTGATGTGTAACGGCGATGATGATGACGATAACAGTGATAGCAACAATGATAATTTGTTATCTGCGTTATATTTTTTGCGGTATTTGTTATCTGTGTTTTCAGTCTTTACGTTTGGCAGTAATGCGTACGGCCAGTGTGGTCGGCAAGTCGTTGACGACGAGCAGTACAGGTACGCGTAGTATGTTCTTACAGTCATTTAGTCAGTTTAACAGAACTTATTTATTGTGCATGTGCTCACATGTATATTGAAGGATTTGGTATTTTGTTTAGTTATTTAGGATGCTAAAGATGTACGTATGTGATCTTAGTGTATCTACCAGGTAAAAACCTGGTATTGATTCTGAGTCTGTTCAGTGAAGACTGCTAGTGCTGGTATATACAGCAATGTGCACGATTTCTTTCTCTCATGACCTTTGAATACGTAATGTAATTCGTGAACCACTTGACTGCATTAAGTGCTGTGCATGTCTCGTTGGATCAGTAATCATTGCATGAGTAAATTGTAACGACAAATTCAGTAGTCCTCCTACACATTAAGGGATTTGTGAAAAAATAGGTGAGGAGGGTGGAGTCGGATCCGGGGGTCGGAGGTGGCGAGGTTTAAAAGGGTTTAACATGTTTAAATCGTTTAACACGATTTGTTAGTGTAAACCGACCCCTGGGCATTTTTTCGAATAAGGTGGGGGTCAAGCCTTCCGCCAGGGGACGAACCCCCCAACCCCCGCAAAACCGCACCCTGTTCCTACAGCCTGCATGTATAGTCATTGTCACACTTGTTAATTGTTTCATTTAATACTTAACTCAGGTTTTGGCTCACTCTTCAACTTCAATCGTACGATGCATTTCTTTTATTTGAAGTTGTATTTCTCTGCCGTACATTCTGATGACTGTTGATGACCGTTGTTGTCAAATTCTGTGCTGATTATTATCCAGGGGAAGCCAGACAATTAATAAGCTGTCCATTTCTGAGTCGGTGAAACAGGTTAGAATTTTCATTTAGAACTATTCTGTTTATTATTCTATTGTAATCTTTACCAGGGTATCTAATTATTCCTTTTGCTAAGAAACTGAAATGTTTATTTGTAATTAAAATGGTGTAAAGACCTGTTTAGAGCCTATGTATTTTATTTTTTCATTAGGCACTGTTTCCTGAGTCCATTAAGGTGTTATGTTTGATTTTCTTGTAAAGAAGTGTTTCATTTTATACGGATCACTTCATTTAGCTGCATTGAGTACTGAGATGATATTTAGGCAGTATGTATTTTTTGTTTGTGTTTTAATAGATTTGTTAGTGTAAATTCTTGAGTTTTGTGCAGTAAGCCTATCTGCCTACTTGTTTGTTTGTAATTGAACGTCCATAATTATTATATAGAATTTTAGAAGCTATTCAAACAGCTATGACCTACCTACCCAAGATGTGTTGCACTTGAATAGACTAGTTTTTTAGGAAATTTTATTGAGTACGCTAATTTCAATCGAGCAGTTAAGCTTGGCAGTATGCCAACTATGTTGCTTTTCATTCTCCACTTAGTAAAGCTGTGAGATATTTCTTAGTTGAATCGGCAACCGAAAGTATATATTTACGGCATTTCAAAATGATGCAATGGTGTTAATGTGTGATTATGCTGGTGTGATATGTTAGTGTGACTGTGTGATATGTTAGTTTCTTATGCATGCTGAAGTTGTTTTACATTTTGAGCAGGTCTTGCCACACATCTCCTCTGATGATATTTAATCCATGCTGACAATGCAAGTACTAAGAATAATTAACGCTAATCAATTAGTCACTAAGCAATGGACTGGAGAATAGCTCATGCTTTGTTCTGTAATGTTGTTTTGCTAGGTGGTTTGTGGTCAGGATCACACGCTGATCCTCACTGAGTCTGGTCAGGTCTATAGCTTTGGACTCAGCAGTGATGGTCAGACCGGTCAGTGGCACCCGAGTCGAATATGTCATGACCGTTTTATTATTATATTTTATCTTAGTCATTATCATCATTTATTGTCCAAATTTGCATTTTCCACAATTAACGCTAGTTGCGCTAAATGAAGTTGGTTGATTAAAGTCGTTTTTTTATTATTATAATTATTATTGTTTTATTATTTTTGTTGTTAAGATGCATAGTTTGTATTACATTCATTCAATCTTGTTGTCATTAGGGTTTATTATGAGTGTTTTTTAAATTTAGTTGTTATTTCTGGTCTGTACTCATTCAAATTACTCACAAATTATTATTCGACCAGGTTGAATTGTGGCCACTTTTGCTGACAACCAATGGTGAGTGCTTAATCTGTTCATACACGCTAAAGCGCACATGTTGAGCAGTGATGAAGAAGGGGGGTCCTGTGCCAAATGAGCCATCTCGTTGTGAATCCAGATTATGTTTTACAATGTCAAATTTGATTAACGACTGATATTAAATGATGGATTACCTTTGCCTCCACTTGATTGTTTTTTTTTCTTGTAACTATTTAACAAAATAATGGTGTTTGACTGAATGATGACTCAACATCATCATGATCACCTGTTGATAGTCTACTATTGGCTTCCACAAGATGTTTGTGCTGAGCACAGGTGTAGACTTAATACCTGGACAGGTATATTTATTACTTAGACAGGTATAGTCCCTCAGGGCTCATGGCTGGATATAATAAGATTTTATGGTTCATTACGACTAATGATTATTATTTTTCTTGCTTGAAGGCGTTGGACACTACAAGCTCGTCACAGAACCGACTCTTGTGAAGGGGGACATAGAGGGGGAGAAGATCGTTCACTTATCCTGCAGGGCGGACACCGTTCTAGCGATTTCAGGTTCCCTGCAATCATAGAATCTGTCTGTTTATGCTATGTTTTCGGATATTGTGAATGGAATTATATTTTTTATTTGAAATTATATTTATAACAAGAATGTTATTTAACAATTTAATAATTTTATTATTTATTTATTTTCTTGTTATTATTGCATCTTATTTTTTTATAATTCATGCTGTATTTTTAATAGGTCTCATTTGGGTCTGACATGTCTTTAAGTTAAATACTGTTTTCGAGTTATGTCGTCTTCATTTTTAATCGCATGTTGCTCAGTATTGCATGGACAGTTGTTCTTAATAGTGTTACTGTATTGTGTTTACTAGAGGCAGGCAGCATGTTTGGATGGGGTAATGCTGAGCATGGTCAACTCTGTGATGAAGACTCAATACAAATCTCTGTTCCAAAACACCTGCAGTTCAGCAACGTAGGGAAGGTTATCTCTACAGCAGCCGCTTCTTCCATGTGTGCCCTTCTCAATGGTGCGCATTTACGAGTTTTAACTTTGAAGATTTATTTATGCATGAATTGTATGTATATTGTGAGTATTGAATTTCAATATCATCGACTAATTTCTATTTTCCTGTGTTTATAAAATGTCAAGTTATCGCTCTGCTCGGAAATGTTGTTGGGCATTGTGTATACTTTAGTTTAGAAACGATAGAATCAGTATAAATGTAAACATCATCGTAGATCTGATAACCAGAAATCATGAAATATCTAATTCAATAACTAGAAATAACTGAAATAAGCGAGTATCTACAGTTATTATTACCTGGTCGGCTTTGCAAATTCTGTAGGCGTTATAATTTTTTGCAGCAATTGTTGAGAATTGCTTTCCCTCATAGGTTGTAACTTATTAGCGTGTTGCGTATAGTAAGTACATGGACTAGAGACTAGACATGGATTAGATCCCTGTCCTGTTAGTCTGTAGTCATAATGGACCTTGGATCACCAGTTTCTTTGGATCCAGTGTGAAAATACCGAAAATAAAATAAGTAGGTGATCTTTTTTATTGGGAGGTAATTTTTAGAATTTTTGGTCAAATTTAACAATAAGTAAAGTTGGAATTGTGCAAGGAGATCACTCGCCCAATCAAGCGAGACTTTCATCTACTTATGACAGTGACTACTTGATGATAGAGCAGCAGTCACTGTTTACAACAGTGACTACTTGATGACAGAGCAGCAGTCACTGTTTGCAACAGTGACTACTTGATGACAGAGCAGCAGTCACTGTTTACAGCAGTCACTGTTTACAATAGTGACTACTTGATGACAGAGCAGCAGTCACTGTTTACAACAGTGTACAGTGACTACTTGATGACAGAGCAGCAGTCACTGTTTACAACAGTGACTACTTGATGACAGAGCAGCAGTCACTGCTTATGACAGTGACTATTGGATGACAGGGCAGTAGTCCCTGCTTGATGCTTATGAGCAGTGGTGTAGTCGTAGGGTATACTGGGTATACGGAGTATACCCACCGCAAATTATTAATACGCACAGTATGCCCACTTTCTACAGAGCATATACCCACTAAAATTATGACAGTATACCAACTGCTTTTTTACCACTACACCACTGCTTAAGAGTGACTACTGCCCTGTTTCCACGACGTCCACGCATTTAGTTCCTCTGCATTCAGTTCCTTATTGAAATTCAAACTTCTCTTTCTCTATCTTATTTTTACTTGTTTCATGGTACTTATAGTAGCATGCTATATTGATTATGTATTGATGCCTTTCTATTGTAATGATAGGTTGTTGTTAATTACCTTGTTATATCTATTTGTAACCGTTGTGTGTGTATCGAAGCTGATGGACAAGTGTTCACGTGGGGGTACGGTATCCTGGGCAAGGGACCCAAGTTGGAGCGGAGTTTAACTCCACAACAGATTCCTTCCACGCTGTTTGGTGCAAGTGACTTCAATCCGGTCGTGAAAGTGAAGGCCTTACAAGCTGGACTGTCACACTTCGCTGCCATCAATCGTAAGATTATGTTTTTAGTCTGATATATAATCTTAGTGAAGATAATTACGATCAGTTTCTGTTTAATATTCATCATCATCATTAGTGCTCTGCCGGAAGGCAGGTCCCTGGTATCCATCTCCTCCACAACTCATAGTCCTCCGCTTTTCTTTTCATTTGCTCATATGATTCCTCCTTGTCCTCCATCAGTTCATGAAGCATGCTCTATCTCGGTCGTCCTGATCCTCTCCCACCCCCCAACTCCGCCCTCCATCACATCCCCCATCAATCCCCTGCCCCCCCCTCAACACATGTTCAGTCTCTTCTCTTCTTCGTTTAACATTATTTGATTGCAAATATGCTTAAGGCAGTATTTGAGTAGTAAAGTTATGGAGGTCAATTGAGAGGAGAGTTCAACCCTTGTAAACTTCTATATTTAATCTTAATTTGATTATAATGATTGTATTAATTTTTATGCAGCTATTGCAATAACCATGACAACAAAATATAATATGATCGTGATTTAACCGTGATTTTCAATCATATTTTCCATTGTATGTACCATGGTTTTATCTCTATGAAAGCATCATCATCATTGTTATCATCATCATTATTATTATAATCATCATCATCGTACAACTAAACTAAGGTAGTCAGTGATTTTTGCTTGCAGAGTTTGGAGATCTGTTCGTATGGGGTAAAAACCTGCAGTCTTGCCTCGGTCTCGGTCACACTCTCGATCAGTTCTTTCCGTACAAGGTCTGGTGTTCAATCTTTCTTTGTGCTGTACTCGTGTTTCAGGTAATCATGATAATGTTGCATAGTTGACTGAACACCACACCTGACCATCATAAGTAGCTTTGCAAAAAATAAATAATATGAGTAGGTGTATTAACTCGGCATAACCGTGCGTTGCAAGCTCCTTCGGTACAGGTTGTTTTAAAACGTGACATTCTTTTGCTTTATACTTAATATCTAGATACTAAATATCACCATAGTAGAACATCTAAATCTTCCATATTAGGATATACATGAAAAAATAAATGAGTGAGCTGTGCCGGTCCTAAACCGAGAGTGTTTATTGAAGATCCAGTAGCACAGTTAACTGCATGTCACTTTAAGTCTCATCACAGAGTAGCACAAGGATGAAACGACTAGGATGAATCGACCTAAGGATGAAGTGGGGGAATGAATTGAATTCTGTCAGGTTTATTTTTAGCAGTGGATAAACCGATAGGGATGAAACAAATGGGATGAATCAACTGGGGATTAAACCACCTACCACTGTATAGTTATTAAAGAGATTGCAACATGATGACATCGTTACATTATAATTAAATAATTGATTCATTCAAATGATTTAATTTTGTTATTGTTATTATTATTATTATTATTATTATTTATTTTTTTATTTTTTATATACCCCCGGTACTGCGTTCCCGGAGGATTTATGATTAAAATTGGAGTGTCAAAGTGCTAGGATGGCTAACTCTCGGTGTCTGGAGGAGTCACAAAGCTGCCTTGAAAGCAAATGCTGTTGAATCGCTGAATAGCCA